>PVIR01024910.1:0-25414 GCA_004026965.1 Petromus typicus | reverse complement strand
TCAGCAATCCAGCCCTTGAACCCCTATGACCAAGGCAGAGCCCACTGCTCCAGCTGGTGACAGACCTTAGCACTGTCCACTTGGTGTTGGTTTGAGGTGCATCCAAAATGCAAGCGCTGTGGAGTTAACAAGGTTTCCACCCAGATTTCAGAAGGTCTGGGAGGCCAGACAGTGTGCCTCCAAGAGGGCAGTGTGTGAGGCTGTGAGCATAAAGCTGAAGGTACAGTGAAGACCCCAGAAGTTTGGAAATGCCAGGAACGTAGCTGTCTGGGGGAAACTGTCAGAAGCAAGCAAAGTGGGCCCAAGAGAGCAAGCTGTGGGAGCTACAATCATTGACACTGCAGAGAGACAAAGGTACCCTGCTCCTTGGAGTTCGCATCTTGCACAGATTTTCTCAGATGCTGGACCTGGAACACCAGGACTTATTGTTTGCCCTGCTTGATTTTGGACTTGCTTCGGACCACTCATTTTCTATCTTCCTATTTGTATGTCTTGGAATGATACTGTTTATCTTGTGCGATTGAATGTTGGAATGTTTAATTCTCTTTTCATATGTCACAGTTCTCGGAGGTAAATCTCAGAGGAGAATTTCGATTAGGACTTTTCAGCAATGTGGAAACTGTTAAGACTTTCCCACCTCTTACAGAAGGACTAAAAGTCTTATGGATAAAGGGATGCACAGGAGTCTTTGTGGGGCCAGGGAGGAATGTTGCGGATTGTATCTGGATGTCTCTGCAAAGCGTCATGTAGTCATAGGTGGGGCTTTTCTAGAGGTGGCTGGGTTCAGAGTATAGTGATGCTGGTTTTAAGAATGTGATGCTGGGATTCTTGTGAGTGCCCCAGCCTGGCAGTGAGTGATGCCCATTCTAAGACTGGGCAGCCAACAAGGAATATAAAAGACCAAAGAGGGCTGCTGCTATCGCTTACTGCTTGCTGCCTGTCATGCTGTGCCATGTTCCTCCTGAGATGCCCCTCAGCCATGCTACTCTGTCTCGGAGCCAGCTATCTTATAGAGGACTAAAACCTCTATAAACTATGAGCCACAGTAAACCTTTCCTCCTTTAACTGTCAGATATTTTATCTCAACAATGAGAAAAGTAACTAAGACAATTCTAGTTCATACTTAGTAACTTGCAACTTTAAATTGCTTGGAGAGACATCACAGGATGTTAAACCTGAGGATGATGAGAGTCAGATAAGTGGAAAATTATTCCTGGGATAATGTTTGTTGAGGTTGTTAGAGCAAGTCCATTATTCCCCTTCGGGTAGATACTTTGATGGCTGTCGTGGCTTCATTTCCAGAGAGAAAGAGAAAAAACAGGAAGTTAATCATCTCTGCTCACGTGTCAGGTACCTTAGAATCTGCTCAATAAATATTAATTGATGGAGATGATACTTAAAGACTATGTTTCATGAAAGTGATTCATAAGATGCCATCCTTAGGCCATTGTAGCAATGTTATTGAACGTTTTCAGCATCTTTTATTTAATTCTGTTCGAAGATCATGTCAGAGTAGTAAATATGCTTGACTTGGGATCCTGAGCCCTCTTTTCTCCCTGTCTCTTTATTTTTTCTCTTCCCTTCACAGGCATTGCTTTCTTACATACTGTAAATTTAAACTGTAAGCTCATTAAGTGGGAATAGAAAATACATCAGATTTAAATTGTTCCTTTCTTGAAATTTTGCCCTCAGACATCTCGCTTGACAAACTCTGAGGCCCAGTGAGCTACACTGATGTTCTTTTCTTCCTATTCCCTTTCACGTCTTGTAGAAACTGGAGTCAGAAAGTCTTTGGCAGCAGCTCATTGGCCGAGGATTATGAGGCTGTCAGCGTTGGCGGGAAGCAGCCCTGCCCAGGAACCTGCAGTCTGGATCAACTTGTTTAGACACTCATTTGTACCTTTTATGAAAAATTGTGGAAACCTCCTATTAGCTGTTTGGGTGCCAACATAGTACGTTCCTTCCCTGGCTGCCTCATTATAAACCTGAAGAAGTGCTTTGCACTCACTGCACAAGTTTTTATCCCAGGAGTTTTATTTGAATGAAATAGTTAATCCTGGACTCACAGAATCCCAGATGATACAGTAGTAATATTTGGATTGTGAACAAACAAACCCAAAATAAAACAAAACATTGACTAACAACAATGCATTGGAGTGGGAGTGATACCTTCATATTCATGTTTTAATTTTATCAACATCGGGGGTCAAATTTTTGGCTAAGGTTCTTTGTAATGATCAGCAATTTTGTTTGAAGGCCCAGAATCTCACCGCCACAACTAAATGAGATCAACAGACCATCGGGAGCCCAATTTCTATGTAAAAAAGGGGCTCCCCTTGTGGTTTTAAGGCAGGGAAAGGAAACAAAACTCATGTAACTGTGAGTTCAAAGAAATGCCTCTCTCTGTGGAGATCACCAAACACTGGCAGACTAGAGGGCAACGCTGCCTTGTATTTCTGCTTGCCCATCTTCTAACACAGGGAATGATTTTGTGTACTTATCTTATACCTGTTTATCTTATACCTGTTTTCATAACTTCTTTCTTGATATATAGGAATCTTTCTATCTCTGCTAAAATAGAAAGACAGAGAGAAAGAGACATAGATAGTGAGGAGATGGAGAGAGTGACCGTTCCGTTTCGACTTTGTACAATCTCAGACTTCCCTTATGCCCACAGGGACTGGCTTGCTCACAGCGCATTCTGACCTCTCAGATACTTTGGCTTTGGATAAACCCAAGTGTGACGAGCTGTTCATAAAATCTTTCAGTTACTTTAGAAGCAAAACCTCGTAGTATCTAACGGGATGCAGAGTGTCCACAACTCATACTTCTTGATGCTACTTCCCTAATATTATTAGTTCTGTGCCTGTGGTCAAAGCACTTTCCCTGAGCATTTCTGGATTCTTCTAGACTGTCAGATGCACAGGTGACAGCAGAATTACCTCATCCAACCTTTATTTGATCTAATAATACTCCTCATAGTTCGGTCTGTGGTTATAGTGTGTCCTGTATCTACTGAAGGCTTTATGTGCCTATTGCTCATTTTCTCTGCAATTTCAGCTATCTGAAAGGGATGACATACCCTTATTCTGTCATCTTAAAATATAAATTCTCAAGAGTCTTCTTTTAAAATTCTACATGCCATTTTATGACATGTGTTAGAAAGAAAGGATGAAAAATGGTTGTCAGTTTCTTTATCTAGGAAACAACTTGCTTAAAGACAATTAATGTCTTGTATTCTCTTAACAAGTAAATATAATGAAAAATGAATAAAAATGACGATGT
The DNA here is from genome assembly GCA_004026965.1 of Petromus typicus. Taxonomy (NCBI): domain Eukaryota; kingdom Metazoa; phylum Chordata; class Mammalia; order Rodentia; family Petromuridae; genus Petromus; species Petromus typicus. The sequence continues at coordinate 22,129 of PVIR01024910.1, read as the reverse complement.
CTGTCAGCTTTCCAGTCCTATAACAAATACCTGGTTTAATGAGTTTAAAAAGATAAAAGGTTTACTTTGAATCACAGTTTCAGAGTTTCCAGCTCATGATGGATTTCTTATATGGTTTTGGGTTTGTAGTGAGATGACCCATTGTACCAGGAGAAAGGGAAAGAGGGAGAGAGAGTATCAGAGAGAGAGGAAAAGGGGGAAGAGATAGAAGGAAGAAGGATGAAGGAGAGATAGAAAGAGGAGAAGAAACAGGAGGAGCAGGAGAAGCCGGGAGAAAGGAGAGGTCAGGACATGTAGACCTCTCACTGGGCCTCATCTCTTAAAAGTTCCTTCATATCCCATTGACGCCATCTTGAGGACAAAGCCTTTAGTATATGATCTTCAGGGAGCACTAAAATCAAAACTATAGTAATAGCTACACTCTGAGTGGGTTTGCAAAACTTCACGACATATTCAATTTTACAAAATCTTAAATAGTAAAGCCTATTTTAGGCTGGATTAACATTCAAGGATCAGAAAACAGTATTTGTAGGCTCTGAATGTATAATAGATGCTGTGATGAACATGTCTAAAGAATTTGACCAGATTTACAATTTATTTTTTGTGATTTTAAGAAGTGTCTCTGAGGCATATAAATTGATTATGTCACTAATAGACACACCTTTTACTAGTAGCTTGTTTTTAGAAAGAAATATTCCCACAAAGAATTTCCAGATGGATGAGCAAGGGAAGAGCTGGTTTTATTTATTTTTTGTTTTTGTTTATTTGTTTTGCTTCTTTATTTGCTTTGAAATGGAAAGAAGCCTGAGAGTTGAAGTCAATCAGATATAGTAAGAGACTGTAGAATGCCTGCTTTCTTGAGTAAGGAAAATTTTTGATGCATACCTCATTTAGCATGGTCTCCTTGGTGAGACAGAAAACAAAGGATGAGACAAACAACAAATGAAACTTTAGTGCAGGTGCCAAGTCAGGTCCAAGAGAGCTGAGTAACAAGTCATTCTCACCAGTTGCTTTATAGTGTTCTCGGTATGATTATCTTTTACCCCAGAATGAGAAAAAAACTACCAAGCAAAGAAACAATAGTGATCATCACTACATATTTGTTTAAAAAAATGTTTTATTTACTTACCGCACCCAATTTAGAGGCCTTCCTCTTCTTTTTAAATTAGATATCTAATGAAACATTAAAATTGGCTGTCAATATGTGAAATTAACCCAGAAACCATTCAGCAATATTTCTTCTCTGCATTATTTTTATTATCGAGTTCACACTGATTCATATGGTGCTTGGTACAGTAACTCTTACATAGGAGAAAATCAATAAGTATTTTTGATTGAATGCAAATTCTAGTAGGAGCGATTTAACTATTATTCTCTTTGTGGTATTTTGTCGGATAGGAATTCTCCAACAAGGGAAATATATGACTAGCTGCTGTAGTATATTATGACTAAAGAGAAAAAAACCCACTGAGAAATGACCAGTAAATGGCTTCTTAGCTTCTCGTGGCAGAACGTTAGGAGCACTTAGAATCACTAGCTGCAGAACCAAGTTGGCTTATGTTTGAATTCCAGATTTTCCATTCCTTGTTCTAAGAGTTTAGATAAATTATATTGTAAGTTTTAGTATCTTTTAAAAATGGACTTTGTTGGTACATTTTATACCTACATTATGATAGCACTCAACACTGAGGGTTTGTGCCAGTCCATGACATGTCCTGATTCTCATTTTCCCCTTTTCCCTGCCATCCCTACAACCCTTCAGCCCTATGCACATAAGCTTTGTTCCCTTTTTTTAACCATTCAATTTTTCTTTTCCTTTTTCACTTTCCCTTAAACTGAGGTTAATTATACACATTTCTAGAAATGTATGAAAATTAACAGAGAAAATGAACCCTTTCTTTGAGGCCTCACATTTACTCCTAGAAGAAACAAGAAGGAATTCTGTCTTCAAGAAGTTGCATTGCAGAGCCTGGGAGGTTCAGGCTGAGAGTAAAGTCTTCTGTTAATAATCTTTGGCCTTGTACTAGGACAAGACACTTTTGTTAGGTCTCTCAGAGGTGTGTGACTGCATCTTAATTTCAGATAAAAGCATCCTTTTAAGACAATCTATTTTAGCAGCAAATGCGTTTCAATTATTTATCCTACTACATCTGTTAAGAAAATTAATGTTCATTCTTGTAACAATGAAGATTGAGTAGATATTAATCAGTGACATATGGCAATATAAATAGATATGGCAACTAGCCACAAGTCTGGCACTTTTCATAACTATTCAAGATCGAATATTCTTGTAATCTCAGGATACACAATATATGTAGTCCTACCTTCCTTTGGAGCCTGAGCTAACTTTTGGGCTTCTTCAAGAATCTCCCAGGGCCTTACTTACTCAAAGCTGAGGGTATGTTTCCATTTCCAAAACTATATGAGTACACTATTTTAAATATGTCTCATGTTAGGACTGTAATCTGTAACCAAGACTCAGTCTTTCTGTTGTAACATTGGAAATGGAAACCATTTCTGTGCTGCACCTTGCATAACATTTCTTGAATATAGATTCACTCAGAATTACCTTATTTATGCTTAAGAAAAAGATTTATGAAGGGTTATTTAGTATGTCTTCTGTATTAAAGCCAGCTTCATAAATAATAGAAACAAACACAAAAAGGACATCTGGTCATAGGCACAGAATGATAGCTAATCAATCACCAGAGTGAAGTCCAAGTCTTCACAGCCATCTTGAGGGTGTTATTTCCATTTTCCCTTGAGGGAAATATTTATGATACTCAAGACCATTTTCTAATCAGCATCAAATCTGAGACTTGATATACAGGACACATTTAATAGAAATATCTTTGTGACTGGTTTGTTGTGTTGTTACTGTAACTTTCTGTCCTATCTCCTTAAAAAAAAACAGATTTTAAATACAACATGTATTTGTGAGAAATTAGTAACCCTAAACCTGGTGGCCACACTTCCAGAAACACCACTGACTTCCTTGGCAAGCGGCAAATATTTCTTCTTACCTGTGCCTTCAAGAGCCCCATTCTGAGTCAGGAGATAACCGACATAAATTTAAAATGTGTTCACAAATATTAATAACTTTTCTACTTAGTACTAATTGTTCATAAGAAAGATACTATGTTTATTTTAGATGCTACCTTTTCAGTTGAAAATGTTTAGCCACATGATGCAGCATAGGTGATTTTCCTTCCCATTCTAGTCTTTCTAACCTAATCACTATTTTAGTATTAGATTATTTAGAAATAGAAAATCTTTTTTTTCCCAGTTCTTTCGAATTTAACATGTTTTATGAAAGTATTTCAGATTGTTTCTATAATCTTTGCTGGATTCATCCATTCTTTGATTAAAGCATTGGCTTTTGAAAATTAAGATGATTTTTAAAGAAAAAAATATATATAGAGAAATGTAACTATATAATGAATATGTAACTATATATGATGTATACATAATATTCTGTTTTACATCAACATGCACAAATATACTTTCGTCATATTTCTTTTTGTCTAATTCCAGTAGAAATTTATGATTGGAATTCTTACATCTTTTTCAACTTTCCCCTTAGTAATCTTCAATCATTCTTTATCTGAAGAATTCATAAGGATTAGTTAATAAAGGAGTCCTAGAAAATAATACTATTTGAAAAATTTACATCATTAGTTACAAAATTTTTAAATAAATTTTGAATTTGAGTTCAAAACATTCGTACTGAACTATATAACAAGTGTACTGGTATCTGCAGTTTGTTTTGAAATGTGACTGACTAAATTAAAATATCAGATTAGAAAATTTATTGAGGGAATGCCAAATGAATAGCTACGTGAAAAAGTTAAATCTAGTAAAAGTTTAAGACTTGAATCTGGGTGATGAATATGTAGACTTTTAAAAAATTTAATTTTCCTTAATTCTGGTTTATATTCATAATAAATGTTGAAAATGGAGTTTCCAGTTTTTTATTGAGGTATTATAGGTGTATATGTTTAAATTATGAATTATATGTATAAAATCATCTTGCATTTTATTCTATGCAGATTTTGTGCCCATTAAAAATAGTGCTTCATATTTTTGTTAACTATTTGAATAAAATATTTGGCATACCTTATCACTAATAACCATTATATGAATTAATACTATGTAGTAACTGATGCAAAGGAAGTGTTCAAGGGACAAGCGACTTATACGCAACTTTCTTTCTTGAAGTATAATGTTAACAGTATAGACCATCACATGGAACTTTTAATAAGAATAGTTTCTGGAGGGGTGTTGTGGCTCATGCCTGTAATCCTAGCACTTGGGAGGCAGAGGCAGTAGGATTGCTGTGTAGTTCAAGGCTCACCTGGGCTACATAGTGAGCTCAGGGCCAGCCTGAACTACAAAGTGAGATCTTGTCTCAAAAAAAAAAAAAAAAAAAAAAAAAAAAAAAAAAAAAAAAAAAAAAAAAAAAAAAAAAAAAAAAAAAAAAAAAAAAAAAAAAAAAAAAAAAAAAAAAGAAAAAAGAAAAAAAATTAGTTTCCAGCATTTTCAGATCAATCATTTTTCATACTAGCTTATTTAATACTAGCCTAACTCATTTTTGCATATCCTGCTTCAGAAAAATTACCTTGGCTTAGAAAAGAAACAGATGTCTACATGTCTGTACCATCCTGACAGTGCGCCTCTGTGAACACCTTTCCACCTGCTAATGTCTGTTTGAGTAGTGACATCTGTGGACTCAGTGTCAGTTGGAGGATAATGTCTTTTCGTCACGTTTTTCTTCCTGTGGACTTCTTGTACTAGTTGTGTTTGCTACTGTCTTTCTCAGTTGAAAGCTGTCAACCTGGGCCTGCTTGTTCTATGTTTATCCCTCTGAGAGCATATGAGGCTGTGCTAATATCAAAAAGGAGTCTGATTATGACCTGCTCAGGAGTTTACAACTTTCTGTGTATTTTCACAAACCAGAGATAGATTACTGACTATGGTGTGAATCGCCGATGAGATTTTAGGATGACTTTGAGGACAGTGGTGAGGGCAGGTGCTTCAGACTGTCACATCTGAAGGCACACATTCAATCTCATGCTTTTGGGGACAGGATGAGGAACAAGCTAGAAAAAAAAATGTACCACTGAAGCAGTATTAGCAGCAGAGTTGTGTGAAACTCTCTGGTGCAGATTTCATCTTCATCGGTACAGCTTGATAGGAAGAGACACTTCTTCTTGGGCTCAGGCTGGGATTCCGCGGGGTGCACTTTGATGTGGGGCTTAATCATTGCAGCTAACATCATGCGGGAGGTGTTGAACATCTGGCTGCAAATAAGAGGCACAGAGTTTTGTTATTATAGATAGTGAAATATCCTAGTTGCTCTGTCAAGGAATCTATGTAACTCAGCAAGAGAATATGAACAAATTTTAGGATGTACAGTTAAAATAATTGCTTCTGAAGGGAAGAGCTCTGCCAAAAATATTTAAATAGTTTGAGAGGGTTTTAATCTCTGGGCTCAGAAGCTATAATTCCTGAGAGAAAAATATGATATAAAACTAAACTTGATGGTGCTTTGGAAATCGGCTAGTGCACGTGTTCTTTGAAATCTGTACCCTGAAGGCGTGTGTGATTATCAAGGTAAGAAAAGGGTTATATATTTTGAACAGAAAGTTTGCATTGTATATGTAACTAGAATATCTATAATCAAAACACAGTGTATATCTATATCTATATACATATGGATATAGATATATATCCATATCTATATATATGTAAATTGTGCATTGATTGACATTTTCTTTCATTTTTTTCTTCCCTTTCTCCTTTTCTTTCTTTCTTTTTCTTCAGTAAGTTACTGATAAATGCCTGAGAAATAGGTTCCATCAGCAAAGGCCCATACAGTTATCAGTAATAATAATGAAGCCCAGTAAACATAATTTGATCATAAACACTCACCTATTATCCAGAACTCAAAATTCACTGAGAAAAGTTTCTCTCCTTTTTCAACCTCCTTTCAGATTTAATTGAGTTCTGCATGAGGTTGGCTGCAATAAAGCAAGTGTAGGCGATGGTTGATGTCGTGCACGTTCTCTTGTACGTCCTGATGCAGCATGAGCTTACATTTCATTTTATTTTACTTATTTTATGGTAATGAGGAATTAATCCAGAGATTGCTAAGCTCACTACCAGAATTTTTTTAGGGTGGTATCTCACCAAATTTTTGAGGCTAGCATCCAACTCATAGTCCTCCTATCTCAGGCTCCAGAGAAGCTGGAGCTAAGGGTGATTGCCGCTGTAGCATGGATCATTACTGTTTTAATAGATAGAGGTCAAAATGTTTTTGTTAAATAAACTTGCCATTTTGGATCAGTATTTAACTTCAGAATTTTCACCTACAGTTTTCAAATGCTGTATATATTTTGAGTTCTTCCTTATTTGGCCACTTTTTGCTTTCTTCTTAAGACCCAAACCTCGTTACATCAAACAAAAGAACCAAAGACTCTTATAAATTGATCCTGATAAAATCACCATGTCACTTGTAAATAAGCTTGTATTTCATTTTTGTCTATATTTTAGAATTACATTATTTTACCATTATGTCATCTTTTTGGTGATTCACCATTTCTGAAAAAAAAAAGCAGAAATCTTAATTTTATGTTTCTTTTCCTATCTTGACCTCAATTATTTATTTAAGAAGGAAAATTTTTACTAAGTTGAAAGAAGCATGGTTTGTACTGGAGTAGTTCAATTCCTCCCCGAAGTTCTTTCAGCTACGTTGGCATTATCCTAATTCAGATGTTAAAGCTATAAGAGAAAGAGAAAGATACTCATATTGACTGAAGATTGGATTTGATGATGGTCTTTCAGGTATTATCTTATTATCTTATTTTAATTAGATCTTTATATAGATTATAGATCTTTATATTTGTCTGGTTTTGTTTCTACAGCTTGCCTTCTTTGACTCCTATGTCTCAACTCTATCTCTGTCAGAGTAAAAAACCCATTATTCTCTGTCTGTATCCTTCTGGTGTCCCTCGTTCCTGGTATCTGCTGAGTTTCGGTGTCCCTACCAGAAAACCTTTTCTAGCCACTTTTCAGTCACCTATGTCCTTGCTGTCTCTGAAGGACTGTGAAGATAGGACAACTGGCAGTTACATCTTGCCCAGCTTAAAGTTTGGTGCCCTGACCCTGGTCATGTACAGAGCTGCCTTTATGAAGGTCACAGCTGTTTCTGTGGATGAGAGAGATTCATGTGGAGTGAAGGGTGTGCTTGACTCCCTATCTGCCTCCACCTAAAAGCCTTCATTGACTTCCTTACCATTCAAAATTTTGTCAGTAATTTTGATTGTAGTTGTTTAGGGGTACATGCGTACACACACAGTAGCATACTACTGAATTTTAGAAAAATCCTATTATTAGTGGAAACATGAATAAACAATAAGAACATTAGTGAAATAAGCCCAGAACAGTAAAGCAAATACTCTGTGATCTCGTACACATAATTTTAAAAAGTCAACCTCAAGGAAGTAGATAGTAGAAGGGAAAGCCAGGGTCTAGAAGAGAGGAAATTGGGGAGATGTTGGTACAGAGCTATAGCATTTCAGTCACAAGGATTCCTTAGGATAATTTTCTCTGCTATCTTTTTCATGACTGAAATTCTTATAAATGGCTATAGTCATGAAGACAGTCTAAAATTTAGCTAGGTGAAAAATATCCACTTACATAAGTCCTATATTTGAAAACAAATTCTATTTTATGTGCTCGACCAAATACTCCAAGTACACTAATCTTGCCATATCAATTACCTTTTATAGTTGACAACAAGATAGGGTGTATATTCAGATGTTTCAAATACTTTTTATAGATTTTTAGAAAATAACTCATACAAATGTGTTGGGCATTTCATGGCAGAATATGTGTAGATATATGACTTGAGATGAAAATATTTTTCATATGTCTTGTGTACTCTACTATACATTTGTCTTATTTTTTTAAAAGTAGTTTGTGAACTTATAAAATACAGGACATTATTGGCATGTTTCAGTAAAAATGTTTATAGGTCAGTAAAAAATGCGCCATAAATGACAAAAATGTACAGGATGCTCCTTTGAAAAGTGTCAAACATTTATAAGGGTAATAAATATGTAAAACTGTAAATCCAAATAACATTTTTCCATTACATTCCACTCCTTCAAATTCATGTCATTTTTTTTTCCTGGCAAGTTATTTTGGCAAGACCTACTTTCAGCATTGTTTTCCAAATAATATGGTGCTGTCAGAGTGATATTAGGAAATATTCTTCATCATCTATAAAATAAGACAGTAGACAAAATATTCCTAAAGGATAGAGTGTGTGTTTAAATTTTTTTCAAATTATGGTAAAGAAGAAATTGCAGTTAATCCCCTCAACATAATCACTTTTTCTTCAAAAACACCTACCATTTTCTGATGCAGTTGTGAAAGTTCTGTTTTGTGAACATCTTTATGAAGTGGTATCAAAGATACAATGAGTACTTCTGCTGATTGCCACATGAAAGAAAAGCAGCCTCCTAAAAACATTATGATGCGTTCTCAACAACCTAACTCACCAAAGCTGGCGTATGCAACTTCTGGCTCTTTCCTTAAATCAAAATTGCTGTAAAAGACAAACACTTTGAATGGATTCAGGACAGCAAAGCAGCGGCAACTGGGTAACAAATGACATGGATGAATGAGATCTTCAAGAACTGCTTCCAAATATCACAAGAGCCATGAGATGTGTGTCTTCCAAAGTTCCAAGAACTTTGAGGAGGATAATGGCAATTGATTTTTACTGTAATAATTTTTTAAGACGTTCATTGTATTTTGTGACACACTAGACTCAGGTCTAAATACTCTGAAGCAGAGTTTGTTGATTATCCATCTAGCTACCTCTTTGAAACTTGAAAGCCATTGACAGAAGGCTCATTTTGGAAAGAATCAAGTCTTATAATCATGTTTGTGAATCCCAGGACACCAAAGTCCCAGGACACTAGAAGTTGTATTTCTCAATTCATTTTCTGTTTCTAAGTACCAGATCATACACACAATACTGAATATCCTTATACTTTCAATGTATTCTTGTATAAAATGGAGATCATAGCACTGTTTTGGCAAGGAGGAAAACGTGTTGAACCCGAGCACCTCTGAGAAGAACTGAGGCTCGTTCCACGAAATGAAACTGAAAACCACAGATAAGGAGAATTTCCTTTTATGTAGACCAGTAAAGTAGTAAAATAGTACAAGAGCAATTCAAGGATATAATGTAATTACCACTCCTGCAAAACAACACTGGTTCATTCAACACTGGTAACAGCATGGCGGGTCTCTGCGTTGAGGGAAAATGTTTAGCTCGCGTCCTTCGAATGGTGTCCCTTTGCCACGCTCCCTCTGCTTCTTCTTAGTTTATATCTCCTCTCCGAATGAAAGAGGCTCTCCGTTCACAAGGGGATTCTATGAGGGGGGCCAGCCCCTCCCAGAAGTCGGTGTGTGACGATTTGTACGTATAAGGTCTCACAAAGAGGAGACGGTTCCTTGTGTGAATAGACTATACATTTAGCACACGCTGGTCTTGAAAGACGGAGCGTGTTCTGCAGACGCTGTATCACTGAGGACACTTGGTTAACATTTTCCTCCGGAGCACCCTCCGTCTTTTTGTCTGGCAGGCTAACATTCTTTTCTCTCACTTGCACAAGGCCCGAAGCTCTTTACTATCGCATTAACCCTTACAAGCTCCTGCCCTGACGTTTCCAGCACTTGTTGAAGTATATACACCTGTGCGCGCATGTGTGTTAAGAATGAGTGCATATCTAAAGGTGCTAAGCAATAAGTAAAGCAACAGCCTTCACTCATTTTACCATCATTTCTGAACCATGTGTGATAGTAATAATTTAATCAGATGGGCTTTTTATCCATGTGAGGCAATATTGCTACTATTTTTTCCAAAGGAAATTGAGATTAATACTCATTAAGGAATTATAAAAAAATTCATGGATAATAAATGGCAGCGTAGGGATTTAAAAAACTGAGAGCCTGTTTTGACTACAAAGTGTGCTTTTTAAAAGACATCATCTTTCTTCTTTGAGTGTATTTGCACTCATTTCAAAAAGAAAATTGACTTCATGACCAGCATTAAGCTAGTTTTGTTTAAATGCTGAAACTATCACAACAGTTTATGCTGTGGATTGGTAATAAGTAATGCTAATTAATATACTCAATGACTTAGGATTTTGTGAGCCTTTTTATCTTACACTTATCTGTCTGTTTCATCTATGAATTTCTAAGCCTCTGTGATTTCATCTCTTACACTATAGTATTAGAATTCTGCCAAAATCCCTTGCTGATGTATATGTCTATGTTTTTTTTTTTTCTCTTGGTTGGTTTAGGTCCCTATATTATTCTTCAGTAACAGCTAATCTTTTCTGAGGTTGACAATTATTTTCATATTTTATTTCTCTATCACTCTGTCTCCTCTTCTTCTCAACTTCATTTTTTTCTTTCTTTTTTGTTTTCTATTTTCTCCCCCTCCTCCTCGGTACCAGGAGTCAAACTCAGGACCTTGCATTTGCCAGGCAGGGGGAGTCCCTGAGCTACACTCCCAGCCCCCAACTTCATTTCAACCCAGCACCTTCTGGCCATTTCAGCTCTACAGGAAGAACCTTAGCTCTGTATGATTCACTATTGTAAAGAGTACAATGTGGTCTCTCTCTACTTTCTGTAACTGTTTCTCTCACTGATGCACCCACTTTGAAGTTACATTACACTTTTATTGCATTGTTCCTTCCTTCTCTTCTACTCCAGTTTAACCTGCTTCCTTTACAGCTTCTGAAGTGCTAATTTCAATCCACTTTGTGTTTACTGTTCTGAGATTTAGCATTGCTGCTCACACTTTTCCTCTTTAGAAATTTCTACTCTTTCTCTACTGTGATTTCCTAAACTTCTTCCCAATCTTCTCATGGTTTTCAAAACTCTTTATTGAGCTATCAATAAGTTTAACACTTTCATCAACACTTTCTTCCTCATTTAAAGAAGTACAGGGGAAAGGAAGGGAGAAGTCACCTGTGACTCTGACCCACCCCTAGTGGAAATGGATGGAAATCACCTAGATGACAATAATCATGGGGTATTTATTCAGAGTTTGGTATAGCAGGAAAAGAAACCACTGTCCCTTGGGTTCAGCAAAGTCTTAAAGGCAAGCAGAGGAATGAAGAACTTTATAGTAGGAACAGGAACCAGTTGGCTTCATGTACTCCCTGCTGAAGGTTGCTAGCATGGGGTTGCTAGAGGTATTAACTAAAATTACACTCTCTTGTGTCATGGCTTTGGAAGTATCAGTAGATTTCCTTGGTGGATCTTGAGTAGGAACCAAGGATGAGGGACTTCATAATTAAGGAAGCTGATAGACTCTGTGTCCAGGTAAATTTGGCTTCCCATAATACTTCCCAGAGGGTGTGACCGGAGTTGTGTTTGTGTGCATACTGTGGAGATGGTTTTTCACCTTACTACAAATTCCACAATGGAGCCATTTTTAGACAGTAGCTTCTTCTTAATTCTGCTTCTCAACCTTAGACCATATGTGGACTATATCCAAAGAATGAGAGCTTGATATGCTCATTCTTAATCTCTTATGCCAGCAGATATGTTTGTGATGGTTCATAAGGTGACTAGATGATCATATCAGCAGAGGATTTCCCAAATGTTTGGTGATTCTCCCTTCTTCAAAGGTAGATATTAATTTGAAATAAAAATTTTCCACATATTTAAGTTTTTTCCTGATTTACATGGGTCAGATTATTCTTTTACAATAGGTGTACTATTTCTGCCTTGCCTTTTTTACTTTTTTTCTTCTAGAGTAATCTCGTTTTTCTTCCATAGTTTAATTTCTGCCTCATAGAGACTGATGCAATGCCACCTTAAAATGTATATCTTTTACCTGGATCAGGTGTACCACAGTGATTTGAATCAAGAAACAGATAAATCATGTGTGATTGATAATAGAGTTTTATACTGACAACATACAATGAATTATGATGAAGAATAATCGGCCCTGTTGAGCTAGAAGGCAGGTGTGGTGAGGCTTAATGTTATATAAATACAAAGCCCTAAGATTTTAGAGTTTCATGCATTACTACCATAAATCATGGCACTAAACATTTTGTATTGCACAGATCATGCACATATGTTCTTTTTCATCATTTGACAGACACATTTCAAGATTCATTAGGCTAGCTTCTGCTATATTTCTAAATAAAATGTGTCCTGCTCCTAAATACATCCAAGGAGAAAGTGAAATGTTTCAGCAGGCCACATATCAGAGTTCTGAAGAACTGAGCCTGAATCCAAACCTGAGCAAAAAGGCAAGCCTTTAACTTTCTTTCTATGCTGTTAACACTTTCATTGAAACCATATTAGAATTATTTTGTGTATTAAGTTCATAATCAATATGCAGTGGAATGCATATGTATGAAATGCAAGGTTTAGTAAACTTTGGTGTATAGTGTTATTATTAAAATTATGCTTTTTCTGTCTGTCAAATGAAAAATTATCATTGCATTATAACAATCTTTCCTGTTCTCAACACTCTGTCAAATCTATAATTGCTTGGATTGCATTTACCATATATTGATTTTCATGTTTTTGAATCAAATATAAAATGGATCATACAGGATATATTCTTCAAGTCATGAGCACAGGCAAGGACTTTCTGAATAGAACCCCAGTTGCACAAGTAGTAGTTCTCAGAATCAACACATGGGATCATCTTAAATTTAAAAACTTCTGCACAGCAAAAGAAACAACAAAGAGAATGGAACCTAACAGACTAGGAAAAAGCTTTGGTCACTGATGCCTTAGACGGAGGACCCATATCTAGAATATATAAAGAATTGAAAAAGAATTAGATGTCCCAAGACAAAAGGCCCAATCAAAAATGGGCAAACAAAATGAATACTCTTCACAGCAGAAGTACAAATGGACAACAAATACATGAAGAAATGTTCACTATTACTGGTTATTATGATCACACTGAGATTCCATCTTACAGCAGAAAGTATGGTTATCTTCAAGAAATCAATTAAAATAAAATATTGGAGAAGCTCCAGCAGAAAAGGAATCCTTCAGCACTGCTCATGGGAATGTAAACTAATTCAGCCTCTTTAGAAAACAGTATGGACAATCTTCAAAAACCTAAACAATAAATTTCATTTGTCCCAGCTCTTCCTCTCCTAGGTATCTTACTGAAGAGTGAAACACGTGATTTAGTGAACTTTGGTTTAGTGAACGGTGATACACACATATCTATGTTTATAGCAATGTGATTCATTATGGCTAAATCTTGGAAGTGGCTCATTTATACATCAGCAGATGAATGGATAAACAAAATTTATTTTATACACAATGGAATACTACTTTGTTAGTTCAACTTTGAAAGACAAAGTCGATGCATTTTTTTTAAATGGATTCATCTGTAGGATATTGTTGACTGAGGTAAATCAGACACAGACACACATACACGCATGCATGCATGCACACTTCTATATGCCTAAATATGACCAGGTTTCTTTCATATAATAAAACATGAGTAAAAATGAAGAGCAAATGAAGTAAGGAAGTGAGTCATTCTCAAAGGGGAAGAAGATCAAGAGGTGTAGGAGTAGGAAGGGAGGAGAAGGATAAGGGATGGGAAAAAAAGGAATTAGGGTGTGTTACCTGTACCAGCTCCACACAAGAAATGTAAAGATTGTGTGCTGAAAATATGTAGAAAAGAAAAAAAAGTAGTGATTGAAGAATGGGAGGAAGGAGTGGAAGGAAGGGGAAAAGGATGAAGGAAATGAATGAAGATGAGTTATGTACCTGGGTCAGCTCCACACAACGAATGCAAATGCTTACTACAAATATCCTCATAATCTAAAATGGAAAATAAAGCAACTGTGCTAACCACTAAATCTTCATAATCATCATAGTTTCTAAGAATATAAATATTTACGTAGCTATGTATACAATGTATTTACACAGAGAAATGTAAACAAAATGATAGATAGGGTATTACGCATTTCTATGGCCTTACACTGCATTCTTGCCTGCTGATACTGTATGGATATCCAAATAGATTAGAAAGAATAGTTTAATTTTGAGAGATTAGATGTAATTTTTAACATTAATAAACTAATATTGTTATGTGTGATTCAGTCATATTAAGGTTTTTCCCGCCAATCAGGGCTCTCTGTTAGTTCTGAATGATGAGTGCTTTCTGATCCTCTTCGTATGGGTAAGACTTGTGTTTTAAGGTGAACTCTGCTGTTGTCTTTGGTGCAGCAACAGTCTAATCTTTATTGTAGGTGGATCATTATCCTTTTTAAGCCTTCCTGAAAGACACGCGTGTCCCTCTGTTCATGCAGCTGTCTGCTGCAGTGTTGCTAAACAGGTAACATACCAGGCCCTCCAGTTTCCCTTACGTCGTGGGCACTGTGGTCACGGTGTTATCATGGAGCTTCTTTCTAAGTTCTTAGTGTCCTGACCAAAGAATTGGACAAAAATACATAGAAAATGAAGTGAATGTGAACATTTATTGAAGGCTGAAAAGAAAGGCACTGTGTAGAGTGTGAGTGAAAGTATTCCAGTGGCCCTGAGGATGAGGCATAGGGGTTTTTTGTATCCAAAACTTCTGAGGTATCTCTTCTTCATGCAAGTAATATACTAGGAAAGTTTTCCCATCACTTACTTGGCATCATCCCTTGTGACAAATGTCCTATCAAAACTCTCATTTGACTTCTTATTAAATGCAAAGGAAGGTTCAGAAAGCATATCTTTTGACTGGCTCTGCCCACATGCAAACAAAGGCTTGAAAGGAACATCTTCTGATTGGTCCTATAACTAGAACAAGACTTAGATAAAGGATTAAAAACAGCATGTTTTTATTAGTTCTCTGGATGATGATGTTGATGATGTCATTGTGTTGGGTGTATCCTTCTCCTTGGAAGTGTCTGCACCTGTAAGCCTGTCTCAGGGGGACTAGAAACCAGCTCAGATCTGTGTGGATGGTCGGGATTTCTGTGCAGTGGTAGAGAAATGTGCTAACACGACTCAGGGCTGAGGGAACAGCACCTGGATGAGGTAATGATTTCATCATCTGTCAGCATGCCATTGGTGATTTGTTGTGTTTTAGAATTAAATACTATTAACTCTCAACTTGTCATTTACTCTTGTTTCCTGGAAGATTTTTAAATAGCTGATTCTTTCTCAATTTTGTTCATAGTTTTTCCCATTTTATGAAGTGACTTCACCAAAATCTCAGTTGTTTAATTTAAAGCATTAAAAGTTACCTTCCTGTCACTCATAGTTTAAATTCCAATTTACATAATTTTAATTGAATCATCTAGTTCTTATGTTTAGATTTTAAACTCAATAGGATGAAATAGCTGAGAAGTTATATTGACAAATTAACATAATTATGTTTATGTATTAATATAAATGAGCTAATTTTATTTAGATTAGGGTTTTTGTGGACTTATCGATCTCCCATGAAGGGTTTTGTGTGTCTACATATGTAGATCACTAAGTGAAATTCTTTGGAAGATACACCTGAGAACAAAATTGCTGAGTCATATGTAAGTTAACACATACATATATTTTGTTTGGAGTAGACTTAATTTTAAGTTTATTGTCTCAGGATCATATAAATAGCATCTCCTTTAGCTCTCGAATTTATCTTTCCCCTAATCATAAGTTATACGTATATCTCAGTGAGTATGTCCAGATTTCTCTGCATAATGGCTGTACCAGTAGATACTCTTTTCAGCAGTCTCTCAGTTTTGATATAATATTACCAACGGTAGGGATAATATCTAGGCTTCTATTTTTTCTAGTTAAATCAATATAAATGTTACCTTGCTGTGGCTTTAATTTTACTCATATGAACAGTCAGAAGTATATTCTCATACAACAACAACAACAAAAAAGAAGTATATCTTCTTATACTTGTTAGTTTTGTAGATTTTCTTTCTTCTAATTGGCATGTTTATTTAGTCACCAGCTTATGTATGTAGCTTGATATTTCTGAAAACAAAATATTAGAGTTGAACAAGTTGATGAATATAAGGAGCATAAGCAGCATTTAAGTCAGGCAAAACTAGTACTATTTCAATAATACAATTTCTTTTAGATTTTAAAAAGGATATCCAATACATTGTTGTTAATTCTGAAGTATAAGCTGCATTAACCTCTTTACTTGATAATGATTTTAATCATTTTTTTAAAGGTAGGTGTATATTTTAGTTTAGTGGACTAGGGAAATTCCTTCTCACTTGGTTCGATAATCTTTCTTTGAAGTAAGGGAACATAACAAATAAGGCTGTGGGAGAGATAGCTGGAGATTCTGTCCTTAGAATTGAAAGTGTAATTCTGGCCCTAGATGTGACCAGCAGAACTCTCTGTGGCTGGGCTTAATCACCCGTAAGATCTCCTTCTCACTGTCAGCCCCTCCCAGAGATCTGAGGGAAGAAAAGAATTCAATCCAATCCACCTGTGTTAGACTCTGAAGCATCAGTGAATTGTGTTTATTTACAAGGAAAATGATATTTCTTATTCTGATGTTTCTTAAAACATCCATGAAACAAATCACCAGCAAAAGAAATGAATTTCATTCTCTCAGAATAGAGTAGAAAAATCTCAGTTGCCTAACTCTCTTCTACTTCTGTCACTTTTTTCCCCTCTTGTCCTAGAGAAAGAAAATAGTTCTTTTTCATTGTTGGTGTTTTTGTTTACTAACTATATCCATTCCCTAGAGTAAGAGATTAATTTAAAATTGAGAAGAGCCTATAATGTACTTCAAGATCAAGAATATACTTAAGTGCATTGGTCTTTTAGTCTATTTGACAATTTAAAAATGATTTAAAAAGGCTAATGACAAGTCATAAGCAATGGCATGTACCTTTGCCTTATCTGACAATCAAATATAGAACTATATATATCTAGTTTCATAAGGCCAGGATTTGATAATGACTTTCCCCTTAAATTAAAACAAAATCTTAACAGGCTGTTACATGGTCAGTTTTATTAGTTTAGCATTTTAATGTCTAATTAATATTAGGTCTACATTAGTCAAATTTATTGCTGAATAGTCATTCCTTAACTTGACCCTAACTTCCAAATAAAGTATGCTATGCTTGATTTGGTAGGGAGGTTTTAACACGGCTGGTGTGGATATTAAATTTTTGTCAGTCTCACTCTGTGTCCTTGGTCAGTTCATTAAACTCTCAGATAGATGAGTATCTATCTGCCTCTGTTAAATGATGATATTGTGCTTGTCAAGAATAGCAGGAAGAACTAATTAAAAGTATGAAAGGCATTTAATGCTAACAAGTATAAAAGAAATGGTAACTTGGACAAAGTAAAACTTTAATGTTTGCACGACATGACTATCGAACATAATTAGTTACAATATTCATTTTATATTTTATTCAAAGGTATTTGCAATTTGATTACATTCAGTAAAAAAGGAAAATTAACTTTTGATTCATATATACCAGGCTATATTTAACAAGAAAAGGAAAGAGAAGGTGTTTTTGATTGTGATAATGCTAATATTAATAATTACAACAAATTGTATGTCAATAATACCTTTTAAATACACAGATATAACTAATAGTTTATTGCTTAAACAGTCTTAGTACTTTCCCTAAAATAATCTATTTGATGGCTAGTGTTCTTTTCTTCAATCAGTATTCACTGTATCTCATTTCCACTCCCAAATCCAAACTTAGTCCTGACTGGTATAGGAATAAAATTAGACTGGTAAAAGCACCATGTTCAGGGACTGTCATTAAACTAACTACAGAATACCACTTCCCAATCCATACAGATGAGCATGTGATGTAATCTATATCAGTTTAAGAATAGATTTGTAGACTCGCTAGGATTTCTGTGGAATCAATTTACTTTGAGAAAATAATTTAGAAATTAATATGCACAAGTAACAGAAAACATTCTCTATGCACAAGCATCTCAGGATATCAGAGTGTGTAGCTGGAAAATCTTGAACCACTTACAGACATGTTGAATGATGAGATGTTCACTGGAAAGGCCGACAGTAGAGAAAGGACGATACAAGGACCGATGAGGTAGAAGAGCGGTCTACTGTGGACATACACATAACTGGCATTTCCTCTGCTTCTGGACTTGCAGCTCAATGAATAGTACATTTACTTCTTGCTAAAAAATAAATCCTTCTGTATATTATTGCTAGGGCATCTGTGTATCCAACCATAGTGAGGCTATTTGCATAAACTCTCTCTGAAAAGATGTTTATGAGTTGTTTGCCATGGTGGCTTTGAGCTAGGAACCGTGTTGCCTCAGGGAAAGTGGCTCCAAGGAATTGAATGATTTATGATCAACTTACAGTTGGTCCTCTTAATACTGAGCAATGCGACATGTTTAATAATGCCAAAAACATAAAGACTATTGGGATGAGGGTGACACTGAAAAAGTTATGGCAACAATTATGCTGTAATTATGTTTAGTAGTTAATCGTTTTCCTGAGCAGCTATGTTGTGTAAGACAATACATAAAATGCTACAGAACAAATAAAACTGAGGAAAATATAGATCCTTACTTCAGATATTGTTTATAATGTGGAAACAAAATAACACAATAAAATAATAAGATAGTCTATAGAAGAGTCAAAAAGTGATAAATCACATTCAATATGAAGTAAAAGAACCTTCAACTGAAGACACAGACTTAAATGATCACTGTGGGACAGACATTGAAATATTTTGATGAATGCAAAGCTGTATTTTATAAGCAAGGAACTGGATTTAAAGATGAAAGCAAACAAAAACACAGGAAATTAAAAAAAATAAGTTCAACAATTGACAGAAATAAGTCACCTAGGGAATGCAACAATATATTTGACACAGTAAGGAAAAAATTCAGTGAATTAAAATATAGTTAATAGGATTGAAAAAAAGTTAAAGTGATTTGAAAGAAGACAAGAACAACTATAATTTTAAGATTGTAGTTTGAAGACAAACTGCAGATTCTGGTCCCAAATTTATTCAGAACTATTTCCAGGAAACTCATTAAAAACACTAACTTAAAAAAAAATTTTGTACAGTATATGCTTCTAACAAATAGTAATTTCATTCATTTTGAGGATTTGGTACATAACGTATTAGATCTGTATCAGCTCTACTTCCCCTTCTGCTCCCATCTACCCTCGCTCTCCCCCCTTCCTGACCTCCCTAAAGTCTGCCTCTCGGTGTCTTATCATCACTATTGTGTACCCTTCCAGAAACATATTGTGCACTGTGAAAGAAGATATAATCCTTTGATTAATCTTCATAAAAAATCACTTTCATTCTTGTCCTTTAGCTAGCTAGGACAAGATACTAACTTTAAAAAAAATCGTAACTCTATTATTTAAGGTATTTTTTGCAGCCTGTACTTCTAACTTATCTACACGATTTAAATGAATTTTTATTTTCATTGTTTAATTTCTTTTGTATCCCCTTAATGTATTTTTGACTTGCTCTCTTGCTCCTCTGGCTATTCTTGATTTGGAGAGGTAGGTCACCCAGTACTTGATTTTTTTCTTTTTCTTTCTTTTTTTTTTTTTTTTTTGGCTACTTAATACTCAAACTTGAAAGCATAATGGAAGAGCTATCTAAAATATTCATGAAAGTACTACTGAGTATAAAAATCAGACTATGTTTTGGCATTGACACTCTGGAAAAAATTATACATTTCACATATATCATTAATAATATTTTCCATCATCGCTGTTGAGTACAGATTTGCAAACATTCTCTTGTGCTATTTTGCGATTACCTAAAATTTTTGCCATCAGGCCAGTGATCACAACAGGGACAGGAAACTCTGTGAATTCGAGAACTACTTAGAATCTTTAAGACTTCTAGAAACCTCTTTCGATTTGATTAAAGTGATTGGGATGTTAAATTATCAAAAGTCCTGAATAAAGTTTCAGGATTAAAATCTTGTATAAGACCAAAATAGAAAGAATCATAATTCTGGATTTCAAGTTATATTACAAAGCTATAGTGATTAAACACAGCATGGTATTAGCACAAGAGTAAATGTGAAGATCAAAGCAGCAGAACAGAGCATGAAACAACAATCGTGAGTGCAGTCAATTATTTCCTCTTTGACAAAGGGCCCAAAATATACACTGTGGAAAAGGTAACCTCCTTAATAACTGATGCTGGGAAAATTGGATATCCGCACACAGAACATTTGGTCTAGACCCATACATCTCACCAGGCACTAAACTAACATCAAAGTGGATCAGAGAACAAAAAGTTAAAACAGAAACACTTTACCTGTGAGAAGATAAAATATGTTAAACTCTTGAAATCATAGGCATAGGCAAGGACATTCTAAACTCATTACACAAGAAACAGTCCCAAGACCAAAAAGTATTATTGTGTCAAATGAAAGGATTCTGCATAGAAAAAGATACAGTCAAAAGAGTGAGAATGACTTCATATTGGAAAAAAAATCCAGCTGTTCTATACAGAAAGGATTAATATTAACAACATATAAAGAACTCAAAAAATTAGACCACTTAAAATAAAATAATTCAATAAAAATGGAAAAATTAAATTAGTATATATTCCACAGAAAAGGTAGAAACAGCCAGTAAATATATGAAAAAATTCTCAGTCAATGGCTATTAAATAAATGCACATTGAGATGACAATGAGATTACATCTCCCTAGGAAGAATGACCAACATAAAACAAATCAAATAATAAATGCAAGAAAGTTTGCCTGGGTAAAGGATCCCTCATTTTTGGTGGAAATGTAAACCAGTAGAACCACTGTTAAAGTCAGTGTGGAGATTCTTCTAAAAGCTAAAACCAGAAGTTCCATGTAACCTAGTTATTACACTTCTAGTTATCTCACCCGAAGAGTTAAAGATATCATATTACAGTAAAACATCCATACTCACATTTGTAACCGAACAATTACTAATAGCTAACTATTGGAAGAAGCCTATATGTCCATCAAACCATAATCAGGAAAAAAGATGATATTAACATATGATGGAATTCTGCACTGCCATAAAGAAAGATAAATGTTAGTCATTTGTAACTAAATAGATTCTCTTGAAACTATAATATGAACTGAAAAAATCAAACACAAAAACTTAAATATTATATGTTTTCTGTCATATGAGAAATTGCAATATGGATGAAGAGCGAAGTAAAGATGAATTGATCTTTCTTAATTGGGAAGAAGATCAAGAAATGAAGGCAGTGGAGAGTGATGAGGCAGAAATGGAATGAAAAGGAGAACTGGTGTGTGTTCTGTACATGTAACAACCCCACACGAGGAATGTAAGCATTATACTGTGCAAATATATACCAATAAAAATTTTAGAAGAACTTCTTGAAGTTACATGTCAACCCATTCAGAAAGGCTGTCATCAAAAATACAAGACATAATAAATGCTGATGAGAATTTCTTCTGTATTGCAGTTGGGCATTATAATTTGTATAGTCACTGTGGAAATAAGTATAATGGTTTCTCACATACTAAAAGTGGAGCTATCATTTGATCCAGCTATACTGTACCAACCTCAGCAAATATCCAAAGAAATTAAAATCAGAATATTATAAAGAGAGCTGCATCCCCACTACTGAGGCACACTTCACAATAGTCAAAATGTAGAGCTCATTTTTCTTTATCAATAGATGTATATCAATAGATATAGCTATAGATCAAGAGATAAAGAAAATTATGTGTGTATGTAGGATGGAGTACTACTCAGTCATATAGAATACATTTTTTCCATTTACAGGAAAAATGGATGGGTCTGAAGAGCATCATGCTAGGTGAAATAAGCCAGACTGGCAAAACACATGTCACATGTCCTCTTGTGTATATGAAATACAAAATAAATAAATAAATAAGTTAATTAATTAATAAAAGGAGACTGTTATAAGAAAAAGAGGGAGGATATGAGAATGAGAGAGAGCTTGGTGATATGAACAAAATATATTAGTTGCATTTAAATTTCCACCAAAATATGAAATTTGGGGAAGGACCGGGCAACAGCATAATGGGGGTAAAATTTATAAATATACATTATGTACATTTACAAATCTGCTACAATCACC
>PVIR01024909.1:0-25443 GCA_004026965.1 Petromus typicus | reverse complement strand
AAAAAGGACTACGGACATAGCTCAGTCTGAAGTCTTTGTATTTGATTCCAGTGGGGGCTGGAGTAAACTACTAATTATTTTTCATTTCACTATCCTGCTGTATTTATGTCTGTTGTGCCTTTATGTTGGAAATATTAAATAATGCTGTACTACTGTGCATCTCGTGACTCTAGTGACGTTAATTTGATAGCTTGAAACTGGTCTGTGGGGAATGGAATGACATGAAGATTTATACAACAAAGAGCTGCCTTATACCACAAATAAGTCAGAACTAGCAGGTCAGACAGTCATTTGGATAACTGGGAACACAGTGAGCTGAGCTGATCACCTGCAGCCTTTGGATACCCTCCAAATCAAAGACTCGCAAGTCTCACAACCACAGAGCACACTACTGGTGCAGGAGGAAATGGCGTTTCTCATGAGCAGTCATCTGCTGATATAGTCCGTGGTGCTACAAGACATCCTTTAATGTTTTCTTTCCTCGTTCTTACAATAAACATTGTGTGCCTAACCCCGCGGGGGGAGCTCTGGCAATAGGAAAATGAGGACAGCAGGCCTGCCCTCACAATTCCCCACAAGTAAACCATGTAGTGAAGTCAAGCTGGTAAACACCAGGGAAAAGGTTCTTCACGTATGTTCAAGGTCTGTTTCTTTGAGTAGGTGACGTTTCTCCAGTTTTTCTAGGGTTGTGTCTGTGTACAAGGAGTTCAAGGCTACAGCTCCTACCAAACTGTCGCAAAAAAGCCAGCTGTCAGAAGAACAGAAATTAAATTCTCAGTCTCTATCTCTGTACGACAGTGTTGAGTTTGGGAACTAAGGATTAAGAGTTAGCTCTCTACATCCTATAGGTAGAAGTCAAAAGGTCAAATGAGTAATTGTTTTTTAAACACCCCAAGATTTACAGCCATCTGTACTTTAAGATTTCCTCCACCTACTTAGCCCTCCAGCTAGTCTGGTGGTTGTAGCATAACTACTGCAGCTACTTTTATTTTTGTTTTTTGAGGCAGGGTCTTGGTGTTTAGTTCAGAAATCAGTGTGATGCCTCAGCCTCCTGAGTACTGGATGACAGGAGAAAGCAGGCCTGCCCTCAGGTCCTTGACAAATCAACCATGTAATGGAGCAAAGCTGCTAAGCACTAGGGAAAAGGTTCTTCACGTTTGCTCTAGGCCTGATTAAAGCCGGGAGCACCTTCAGAACAAGTATGGCACCCACTGCACCGTGTGGCTGGAAAGATTGAAGTGCCAAACCCAGCCTTGGAGAGAATGTGACACTTAGTCTGCAGCAGGATCTGTGCCACACAGTGATATTCCCACCCAGCCTGGTCAGCAGCCTCGTCCTAACTGCCACAAAGCAACTAGCACTGCTTCCCGGTTATTCACAAAGGAGAAATTGGCAAGGTGGACTTGCTCAAACTGTTTAAGGAAGTTTACTCCCCACATGCCTATCAGCCAGTGTAGTGTCAAATACTATCTCTCAGTTCTCAGACAGGGAGGAAGGACAGACAGGTCTTTAACCACACCCTACGCCCACTCCCACATCACATCCTCAGCCAGGTGCCAAGTTGACTTAACCCAGGGTAACTTTAGGGAAGGAACCAAGTGGGCTTAAGGCAAGCAGGAAGCATACATCTTCATACGGCCTGAAGTCACTAACTGAGGCGGCCCTGATGGTCGAACACAGGCATCCACCCCCATCCGGAGCGGTCCCTGGCGGCAGCCTGCTGTGAGTGGCGCTAACCACCCTGGCCTGGTGTGCAGTTGAGCCCAGTGCTCCCTCTCGCCCTCCCACCCCATTTCTGGGAGTGTTCACCGGCCGTGCACCTGCCACTGGCCACAAACCCTCAATGTTCAGACAGTCACGGACACAGGCTGTTGCTAATGACATTCAAAGCCGCGCTGCAACCTTTGGTCGCCAGGCATGGTCGGGAAGAGGGGAAGAGGAGGAGCTGGGAACAGGGAGAAAATGGTGTCTATGCTCTCTCATCTCTGCAGTGCGCTCTTTACAAAAGATCATCAACTCCTGGGAGTTGGTTGAGAATATAGAATTAATGGTCATTAATCCCCCCCCCTCGAGAAATACCAATGGTCTTTAATCAAAATTGCCTAAATTATAGGCTAGTGATGATTGTCCTTACAAAGGTTAAGGGGGCTGTCACGCCAGCTGTTTCCAATAGATGGCGCCCACCCTCGTGTAAATAAATCATTCACATAATTTGTTTTCCATTTTTCCTGGGAGGGGAAAAAAACAGCAGGGAGTGGAGAGAGCTTAGTAAAGGTCCAGACAGGAACGTTCTGTCCAAGGGCTGTTTCCAAGCCTGGCACGCCTCTCAGGCCCAGAAGACTAATCCATTCCGGTGTGCAGCCAGGGACCTCCGCAGTCCTCCCCCTCCCCCGTGCAGCCCAGCTAGGCAGTACCGTGATGAGGAAGGGGTAAGGGTGGGTGGGAGTCGGGGACAGGAGAGGCCCACAGAGAGGCCTTTCCGGTAATCTTTAGGGGAAGATACAGGTGCCTAGAAGATTTCCTGAAGCCCACATTTTGTAAACTGTTTAATTTCAGACCCCTTCCTGTAATTGGTCATAAAATATCAAGCATTTCTGTTTCCACGTGGAATTGTAAATAACAACACAGGTCTTTTGCTAAACGCTATCAAACCCTAAAGAGTTTCTAGCAGAATGCAACCTCATGCTAACTAATTTTGGATTAACCGTCTGTGACTTGAATCACATAACTTTCAGAGGACATGTAAAAGAAGATTTCAGTCCCAAGGAGACAGGGCATATGTCTGTCTGACTTTCATCACAAACCTTGGCTGCAGCCAAATCATGCAGATTTCTCAGACTGCAATTCCAGAGACTTGGCACTATGACTCACATGTGAATGAAGTCAGAGGATTGCTTTATTTTGGAAGGGAGTCACCGCCTCCTGATTGATTTGGCAGACAAAGTATTTTGATACAGTGTTTATGTCTCAGTGTTTAAGATACTAAAAGCCATAAGTTACAAATGGCCACAATTCCGGGGGTAACTCTTTATATGTGGCTTAACAATCTCCAAAGTTAAGGGAACTCTGCTATAGCCTGATAGTTCCAGCTATACATCCTACCCAGCAGCGCACTGAATATTGGAAGTCAGCAGGATGTGAGTCCAGATCAGCTGATTTTGCCACCTCCAAGGGTTCCTAGAAAAGCTAAGTACATTGTAGGGAGGTAGCTTTTCAAACTGATTGGAGCAGCTGAACATTCCCAACCCAACCAAGATCTGTTGGATGCCCAACTACTTGAAACAACTAGCTAAGCTGCATGGAGAGAAATGGACAGGATAGAGAGCCTAAAATGACAGGGAGAGCAAGATGCAGCTTCTCCAAGTCTTCTGTATGTAGTATGGTTTCCCGTTCTTCTAATGGTTTTCTTCCCACTTCTTGGGGCAGTAAGCAGAGGACCTCCCTTTTATGATGCTTGGAAAGGCATTCTGTGGGTTAAAAAGATCTCCTACAAAGGTTTGGGGGGGGACCCAAAAAAGGTGCTTTCTTTAGGTATTCACAGTGTAGTGAGAAAGGTATTATATTGCAATTTACACAGCGAGGTCTCATAATCTGTGTCAGAAGACAATCGTGTGTTCTGACAGGAAGGAACTCTGAAATTTTAACCTCGGTTTTTTGCTCTTCTACACCACTTTGCCCTCCAATTCACTGTGAAGTACACTGACTAATTTTTGCTTTCTCAACTCTGAAAATCCAAAAGAGTTTTCTCCTTTGAAATTCTGTTTTCCCAGTGGCCGTGTGGGAGAGAGCCAGATGGACTTTGTTTCCGGGCAATGAGAGGCCCCAAAGCTGCAGACTTTAAAACAATTCCCTACCTTGAAAAGGTGAGCAAGATATACCCCCAACTGAATCAGAGACTTGATTCTTCTTTGTAGCTCTGGGACATTAGATTATCCGTAAAACGCTACCGCTATTGCCGGCCCACTATGTAGATGTAGGAAGACAATCGTGTGAACAATGACTGCTTAAGCTCCCAGCTCGCTGTCAGTCACTTCTTGCCGAGGGGGTGTGAGAGTTAATGAGACTCCTGCAGGGAAGCAGGTCACTAATTTCTGCCAGAACCCAACCTGCTGAAACCTGAAACTCTGGGAATGGACAGGAAACGCGAGAAGCCTTCAGATCCTTTCCCTGAAGACCCTCCCTAAAAATGCAGGTGCAGCCTAGGGCGCGCACCCTGGTTCCTGCACACCCCTCCGCTCCCACCACCGCCGCCACCAAGGGCGAAGTCTTCTCCCGCGCCCGGTGCTCCAGGCTGCAGGAACAAAACAAGACCCAGGGGGCGCGCGGGCTGGCGGCAACTCCCGGCGTCCTCCCTGCCCTCGGGCCTCCGGGGCTCCGAGCCCTGGCGGCCGGGGGCGGCGGAGGCCGCGATCCGGGGGCGCGGCGCGGGGGCGTGGCGAGCGCGCGGCCTTCCTGCCGGGCGCCCCCGGCGGGCTGCCCGCGAGCGCTCAGTGCGCGCGCGCGCGCCGCCTCGTCCTCGCCCGCGTCCTCGTCCTCGTCCCCGGCCGGCCACGGACCGCGCGCCCCGCCCTCCCCGCCTGCGCACGGCCGGCCGGCTGACCCAGCGGCCCGCGCCCTTGTCCGCGAGAGCCGAGCCGGCAGCGGGCTCCGGCAGCGGCACCATGAGCGGTGGCGGCGACGTGGTGTGCACCGGCTGGCTGAGGAAGTCGCCCCCCGAGAAGAAGTTGAGGCGCTATGTGAGTGCGGGCGCGGGCGGAGGGGCGTCTCGGGCGCCGCGGGCTGAGGTCCGGGCGGGGGGCGGGCGGCGACCCGGCTCCAGATCAGGGCGGGGCGGGCGGGCGGCGGGCTCGGGCGGCGAACGGGACGCCGCACACCTGTCACAGGTGCGCGCCGAGGGGCGGGGCGCGCGCGGCTGCGGCTCTCGGCCAGCCCGGCCCGCCCTGCACTGAACCCGGGATGGAAGTTTGTGCTGATTGTTGCTGAGATCCGGAGAGTTGGTTCCGGGGCGGGGGGGCCACCGACGCCTTTGGCAGACCGAGCCTGCAGGGATAGGGGAGCAGGCGGGAAAGGGGGCGCAACGGCTGGGCGGCGCGCCGGCCCACAAAGGGCGAGGCGCCCACACCCGCGCCCCTTCCCTCCCTTCTCGCCCGCCCGCCCCTCCCGGTGACCGCCCGCTTCCTTCCAGTCCACGCCGCTGCATCACGGGCAGCGTCAGAGGCATGTGCAGCCCTTGTATTAAGTGACTCATTTGTTTGTCCCCCTC
Organism: Petromus typicus; assembly: GCA_004026965.1. NCBI lineage: Eukaryota > Metazoa > Chordata > Mammalia > Rodentia > Petromuridae > Petromus > Petromus typicus. The sequence goes on along the minus strand of PVIR01024909.1, from coordinate 20,180 downwards.
TTTCCCTTTATTCTGTATGTCTCTCACATGCCCGCCCCCTCCTCCGCCCCTCGATGGTGACACTGCAGTTCGGTCCTCTCTAACTGGCCCGGGTTTTGTGTTGTGCAGCCCCTGCTGTGTGAGGTCGGGAAGAGATCAGGGTTTTCAAATGTCAGGTGGTGCTAACCGACAGGGTTGACAGACATTGCTGGGACAGCCGGGCGGGGCGGGGGGTGGGGTGACATCAGGAGAAGATGGTACAGGCCGGTGCTCAGCGTTGAGGAGTTTTGAGCTGCCCCTCCTCGCTCCCAGCCAGAGGATGCTGTGCCTGGGGAGGTCAAAGTACAAGATGGTGCCAGTTAGCCAGATTGGCTGAAATCAGTCCTGGGATACTCGCAGTTTAGAAATGAAAGTAAGGCTGCTAACAGGCGTCAAGCGCTCCCATCTTCCTCTTCGCTGGGAAGCCCTGTTACTCTGACTTCAGCGCTGAGCGCTGGGGATCCCTCCCACCTCCCAGCTGCTGTACAGCAAGGGAGCTCTGAACAGATCCAGCCCGCTGTCGGCCGCACCAGTGGCTGGCGGTGGAGCCGAAGCTTACCAGCTTCCTGTCTTCGCGTCCCTCCATTAGAATCAAGGGGCTTCTGGCCACTGGACTGAGGAAATGCCATTCTGTTTTTCAAAGGAAGTGTTGTTGGGCAGCGCGAGTGTGTCAGTTAAATCAGACTCGTGGATCGTTTGCTGGGAAAAATCTGAAGATCAAGCATACAACTTTTGCTTGCTTTGTTTGTTGTTGAGACAGTCTCGCTATGTAGTGCAGATTGGCCTTGAACTCACTGAAAAACTCCTGCCTCGACCTCCCAAGCTCTGAAATTTAAGAAGAGCATCCCCAGACCCTGTTCCACATAGGACTTTTGAAAATAAATATATATTTAACATATAGTAGGGTTGAAGCAGGGAATGTTTACTTGAGTTTTAAAGCTCACTCTCATGAGTGTCAACGTAGCCAAAGTATTATTACTAAGAAATACTTATAGCTCAGGGTTGTATCAATTCATTATGAAAATTTAATTTTTATTAGAGTTAAGAAGTAATAATTTGTTAATATTTTTGTAATTATTTTAAAAATCTTTATCCCAATGAGCTTCTCAAAATTATCTATTAAAAAAATAGATACTATACAGCTGGTACTGTCCAGTAAGAGAATGTGCTTCTTAATTTCCAAATAGAACACCGCCAGAAAAAACCTTGAAACTGTTTTTGAAATAACCTGCTAAGGCACCGACACTGTATCTGTATTGAACCGATGACCACTTGAACTCTGTCACCCGGATTCTCCAACCCATTTCTTTAATATTTTTATTAGAGAGTAACTAGCTGAAGATAACCAGGTGTGGAGGCTTTTGTGCCCATCACCTCTCTCTTGCTCACTGATACTCTAGCAACGTGATGACCTTCGCCTCTCTTTCCCAGTCTTCCCCATAGCTCCAGCCCAAAAGACATCTGCCCACATCACCCCAAGCTATTCTCAGGCGAGGGCGCTGTATTCCACCCGTATGACTGGATGTCCTAATGATTGCACGAGTTCTGTGCCCCCGGTGGTCCGCAGCCATTCTGGATAACCTGAACTTCTGAAGGCCTTCACATCTGCCTTTGTTTTGCTGCCATCTTCACTCTGGTATAATTTAGAACTCTGCCAGTTCTTCAGAGGCCTAAATGCTTTAGAACCAAACTTGAAAAGATGTTATTTCCCAGCCTCGTTGCTAAACACATACCCCAGAGAGCTGCGGCTTCTGGTATACATATGGTGCTGTAGAGTAGCAAATCTTTATAAGAGTGCATGAAGCGTCTGAGGTAAAGGGGGACATAGTTTTGAAATATATTACAGCTATTTAAAGCTGATTTTAAATCCGACCGCTCCTTTTGGAAAAAGAGAAGGAGGAGGAAAAACTACTTGGATGAAACTTCAGCAAGCATTGTCAGAGATTCATTTTTAGATTTTTTTTTTCCTCATCCTTTTCTGATTGATTAATAATAAAAAAATATAAATGAGCTACTGGGTATTTGCTGTGTGCCTTAGAGAATTTACGAAAACAAAACAAAACAAAACAAAACAAAACAAAACGGCTGGAAAATGCTGAGGGTTGTCCCAGAACATCAGGATGTGATTGCTCTGGGAGGCTGGCAAAAGAAACAGCCCTGTTACCATATCATGCCTTAGTGTGTGTGCTTGGACACGAATTAGTTTACATGTATACATGTGTGTGAAACCTAAACAGAATTTTCTTGAAGGAAAACCATTTCACAACATACGTTGCCCTGGAGTTTTCTATTTCACTGTTAAAGAATGTAGGGAAAAAGAAGCTTGGCAGCAGTAGTGCCACCTAGTGGCTAATTTGAGGAAAGTTGTGTGTTGGTTCTAATAAAAGCATAAAGGAAACACTAATTGTATATTTTATTTATTAAATATGTGTATTATGGGCACTGGATTAAGTTCTGGAAATAAAAAATTAGTCTGTCAGTTTTAGTGATGACCTTTCTTTCTCCTTCATAGAGAAAATGATGAGGAAGTAGTCGTCCAAATTCACCTGTATCTTGAAGGTTCTTTTCCCTTTTCCCTCTTCTTAATACCTCCTCTAATTTTTTTTCTCGGTACCAGGGATAGAACTCAGGTCCTTGCACTTGCGAAGCGGGCATGGTGCCTGAGCTAAATCCCCAGCCCCTGGTCTAATTCCTTGCCTGCACTTTGGATCAGTCATACTATCTCGTGCATGCTCAGAGAATTCTTACCATTTCTGAACCTTCAGTTTCTCCCCTCTACCTATTCTTTGCCATTGATATTTAAGCATAATTTAACAGAATTCAGCACTGTTGTGGCATATGTTTAGATGGCCCATCAAAGCCTTTGTGGCTTTTTGTTGTTACTAGAGATTGAACTCAGAACCTTGCGCTTGCCAGGAAGATGCAGTGCAGCCTCATGTGGTCTTATGTGTAGCTGTTTTAGAGCTGATTGATCTAAGGTGTGTGATGATCTGTGGTGCAATGCTAAGCCCAAGGACACTTTATTAAGGTTATGAGTACTGTCCATCCTAGTACGATAAATGGAGCAAAAAGACTTCCTTTGTTGCTTTTGCTGTCTTCCACCAGCCTGCACGGTTGCCCTTCTGCCACCCTCTCTTGGTGCTGGCCAGTTATGGACTCAAACCTTTATGAACTATAAACCAAATAAGCCTTTCTTCCTTTGAGTGTTGAGTGTTTTGTCTTAATAGTCAGAGAAAAGTCAACCATGCTTCCTCCTTCTCTGTAAGTAACTAGCCTTTAATATTATCTTCTTTTCTCCCACCTCCACAGTGTGCTGCAGTGCAAACCTACTTTGTCATTCCACAAAACTGGTCTCGCAAAGGTTCCAGTGACACCCAAGTCACTAACTTCAGAGTATGATTTTCACCTGTCATTCTGATTAATCTCTTCACTGCTTGGTCACAGTTGACCACTTGTTCTTTCTTGAAACATCTTCCTGTTGTCTTGCGCAACACAATGTATACTTTTTTTTTTCTTTTTCTGGCCACTCTTAAATCTCTTTTGTTAGTCTGAGTTATTTTATTTATCTTTTATATATTTTTTAGACTGATCTCTTCTGGCTAGTCCTTGAATATTGGAACTCATTCATAGTAAGAGTGGCTGTGTGGTTTCTCCCTCCTGGCAGTATTGTCCATTCTCCCAGCTTCGATTATCATTTGTACACTGATCATTACCAAGTTAATTTCCATACCAGAGCTCTGAACTCCAGACTTGCACATCCAGGAGCTAACTGGGCATTTCTATTGAATGTCCTGCAGATAACAGAGCCTCCATATGTGCCCAAACTAAACTCCTGAGACAGAGTGGGACACACTTAAATTCCCAGCACTGTGGGAAGCTGAGGCAGGATGATCACAAGGTTGAGCCCAGCTTGAGCAATATAGTAATTTAGCAAGACCCAGTATCATAAATAAATGATTAAGGCTGGGAATGTGGCTCAATCCCCAGTGCAATCTTCAGTACAAAAAACAAACACCTCTTCTTCGTATTTTTCCACACCATATCTGCTAAGTAAACAGTGCCTCTATCATCCATTTGCGCAGGTGAGAACTGGAGAATCAGCTTTGACTCTGTCACCCATTATCTAATCCTTCACCAAAACCTATGAGTGGCATCATCTGCAAGTCTTTGACTATACACTTCTCCATCTTTGCATCCCCACTGCTGAGATTAATTATTTTAATAGCTAGTTGTTGAGCCATATTCTGTGCCAGACAATATACCTAAACTATTGATCTCTTAACTTTTTTTTTTCTCTTGAGATAGGGACTTGCTATGTAGTTCAAGTTGGGTTTAAATTCATTATGTAGCTCAGGTTGGCCTTGAACTCTCAGGAATCTTCCTGCTTCAGCCTCCTAATGCTGAGATTATAGGCATGCATGACTGATACCTGGCTTATGTTGTACTTTTACAGTCACATCCACTACCATACCATCTCTGCCACATTCTTAACTGAGATTACTGACAACCACTAATCTGTTCTCCATTTTTATAATTGTGTTGTTTCATGACTGAGAGATAAATATAGATAGATAGATTCATGAAGTACCTAACTTTTAAGTATCACATTCATTGTGAGAATTGGTACATGTACATAACACATTTTAAATATTTTGGGGGAGGTATGGTTTGAGATAGGGTTTTGCTTTGTAACTTAGGCTAGCCTTGAACTCACTGTGTAGCTCAGGCTGGCTTTGAGCTCAGCCTCTCTGAGGTTATAGTCCTGAGCTACCACACCTGGCATTATGGTATGTGATACTGATAGCTGATGGGTGTGAGTCACCAGGCCTGCCATTGTTGTATGTGGTCTCTAGGGATCAAATTCAGACCCTTGCGCTTGCAAGGTAGGCACCAGAACCACTGAGCTAAAACGCCTGCCCATGTATATTATGTCTCTTATCCTTTGAGAAGCTTTCAGCCTTTATTTCTTAAGTTATTTTTCAGCCTCATCCTTTCTTCTCTCCTAGGAATCTAGCGATACAAATTTAGATCTTTTGTATCGTCACAAGGTGTCTCGCCCTCAGATCAAATTTTTCACTTTATTTTTATTATTCATATGAGGTTGTTTCTATTTCTTTCCCTTCTAGTTCACTAATTCTTCCTCTGTCTTCTGTGTTGTTGTTGGGCTGGGTCTGAGGGTCCTGGAGGCTGGAAGAAGGAATTTAACACACTCCTTTGAAGTAAACATGCAGATTAACTTGGAAAAAGAACTTTCAGATAAAGGGTCATGAGAAGGATTTTTAGAGGAAGATATAGGATATGGATGCTCAAGGAAATGAGACATCATACAGTTGGGAACTGGGGATCTTTTCTACTTTCTGGGAGGTGGAAATCTGTGGAATTTGATAATCTTTAGTAGTCTCAATCTCAGTTTCAGAGGGTGTGAGAGGACAGTTTATCCTCAGTGAACTATTACTATAGGAATTGCCAACAGGAGGTCCCTTCCCCAATGAAAGAGGAGGGTGTGCACATAAAAGGGAACCGGCGGGCTGAGGAACCCCTTGCTGCTGAAGAGGAGTTGCCTAGGTTTGCTGTCTTAGGAGAAGAAACGAACGTAAGTAAACTGAGCTTCTGTGAAAGTACAGGGTTTTTTTAAGTACAATTTTTAAAATTTTGATTTCCTTGTTTCCTTTCTACTTAACTATATTTCTTCTATCCTCCCTCAGAGCCCACATAATCTTTGTCTTTGCTGAGACTTTCTGTTTCTTGTTGGAGCTTTCCACTTCTCACTGTGTTTCATGCATGTTTATAACTGCTGCATAAAGCACTTATTATGGGTGCTGTATATATAGTCTTTTTTTTTTTTTTTTTTTTTTTGAGACAGGGTCTCGCTTTTGTGGTTCAGGCTGGCCCTGAGCTCAGCCTCAAACTCACATCACAGCAATCCTCCTGCCTCTGCCTCCCGAGTGCTGGGATTACAGGCGTGAGCCACCACGCCCGGCACTGTGGTATGTGGTACTGGTTGCTGCTGGGTGTGGATTTCCACACCCAGTATTGTTATGTGGTTACCGGGGAATCGAACCCGGGCCCTTGCGCTTGCAAGACAGGCGCCGGAACCACTGAGCTAACTCCCCGGCCCCCTGTATATGTAGTCTTGGCTGGATTATTCTAACATCCCTATCATGTGTGTTGGCAACTGTTGATTGTCGTTTTTCATTCCACTTGAAACCTTTATGGTTCTTGGTATAATGACTGGTTTTCTGCTAAAACTCAGCCATTTTTATATTGTATTTTGGAACTGTGGATAAAACTGATGTCTGATATGGGACACTCCAGCACCACAGTCCAGCAAGGAGAAGGGGCACTGCCTCGTTATTTCCAGGTTCTCCATTCACTGTCCGTTGGTTCTCAAAATAGGAAGGCAGCACCCCTCTTTTCTCTTGGGCTTGTGGTCTCCACGGACTGTCAGCGGTAGGCTCTTACTAGCACTCATCAGGAGTGAGACTCTCAGCTTCCAAAGCGCCTTTCTATGACAGGACCCTTGTGACAACCTCATAAAGGTAGAAGTCTCGGTTTCTGCTCAGCCTTTGCTGTTACGAGTGGGAGTTGGACCACAGTTCTTTTCCACGGTGTTTGGCTAGAATAGAGCAGGTTTTGTCTAGAAGTTTTGTGTCATGGTAGGCTGCCCGTCTACTGGTTTTTTGGCTGGAAAGGACAGGCTTTAGTTGAGAAATTTTCTTCTGTGTCATTTTTTGTTTCTACCTTGCTGGCTTCTTGAGCTACAAGTTTGAGCTATATGAGACAGAAAGATAATTTTTGGAATTAATCATTGTGCGTCAGGTGCCAAGATTGCCGGCCAGTCTGCCACGTTCTTGTGACCACTTAGATTTCCCTTGTTTGTTTTACATATGCTATTCAAAGTCTTCAGTCATACTAGTGATAGGAGTGTGTTCCATTCACCTGCTGTATAGGATATTGAGCACTGTCTACATACAGAGGGGCTTGTTAACCATACACAGTATAGTCGTTGTGATTTTTAGCTGTTCTACTTCCATTTTATTGGAGAAGAAGCTGAAAACAAAGGTTAAATGAGAGACGTAAGTGCCACGTATATAGTATGATACAAGTTGAGCATTCCTAATTGGAAAATCTGAAATCTCAAATTCTCTAAAGTCTGGAGCTCTGTCTCTGATATGACACTCCAATTTTGAATTCTGGAACATTTCAGATTTTCCATATATACATTCCATGCATGTATACCAAAATCTGAAACTCTGAAACATTTCTGGTCTCAAGCATATAAGAAGTATTTAACCTGTAAGAAGCAGACCCGGGACTGGAGACTGAGTTTTCAGGCCTTGTTCTTCCTACTACATGGCAATGATTTTCTGTGAACTAGGATTTTTCCTTCTTTAACATAGCCACATCTAATCTTGTATTTCCTGTTACTCACTTCCAAAATGGCAGCCATATACAAATGCTTAAATGACAGATGATTGTGAACTTAAATAGTATTGTCCTAATTTGTCTTTCAGTTTAATTCTTTAAAACTCAGCATTAATTTGGCTATTTTAAAGCTATCAGGTAACCTCACAGTTTTTTAAACATTAAACCTGGGTAACTTTAAGTACTTTGAATCCTTGGTCAGTATCTGAGGCCATTCAGGCTGCTATACCAAAATACCATGCGTCAGTTGGCTTAAACTGGCAGACGCTTCTCATAGCTCTGGGGGCTCAGAACTCCACAGTCAAGGCAATAGCAGATCTGATGCTGGGCAAATGGCTGCCTCTTCGTTAATGACACCATCTTACTCCCAGGGTAGAAGGGTGGAGTGAGCCCTTGAAGACCTCTTACAGAGCAGCTCTAGACTCCACATCCTAATACCATCACTTTTGGGTTAGGATTTCAAAATATGAATTTTTATATGTGCATTGGGGGGCATTTAATCTGCCATCAGATTACTATTTAAATTTTCTAAAAAGAGAAAATCTGGGCTAGTGTTCTGTTTTTGTTTTGAGACGGGATCTTGTTAAGTTGCTAAATTGCCTAGTCTGGGACTGAATCTATGATGTACCTGCCTCAGCTTCCCAAAGTGCTAGGATTGTAGTTATTCCCACTATCCCCAGTTTGGATTGAAGCTCTTGATTAGATTTATATATAAATATATATAGCATTGTATAGATTATGAAATTCAGGGTCATTGTCCCAAACTTCTTGCTATTAACATTAGGTCGAAACTTCTTGTTTGGAAACAAACCATGTGCCCATTAGTGGATGAATGGATAAACAAGGTGTGATCTACACATACAATGGAATGTTTTTCAGAGTTAGAAAGGAAAAAAGAGTTGATGCATAGGCATGCTACAATATAGAACTTTTTTTAAATTTTGAGACAAGGTCTCGTTTTGTAGTTCAGGCTGGCCCTGAGCTCAGCCTCAAACTCACAGCAATCCTTCTGCCTCTGCCTCCTGAATGCTGGATTATACGTGTGAGCCACCACACTTGCCACTATGGTGTGTGGTACTGATTGCTGGGATTACAGTCATGAGTCACCACGCACGGCATTGTGATATGTGGTGCTGGGGATCAAACTCGGGACTTTGTACTTGGAAGGCAGATGCTGGAACCACTGAGCTAAATCCCCGGTCCAACAATATAGAAGTCTTATATTGTGGCAAGTAAAGTAAGCCAGTGCTTGGATTGTAGCACATACCACCATGCTGGTTTGCATGATTCTACTTTACTGAGATACGTAGAATAGTCAAATTCATTGGGACAGAAAGTAGAATGGTTATCAGGTCTGCATATGGAGACAATGAGAACTACTGTTTGATGGCTATGGAGCTTCAGTTTTGCAAGATGAAAGAACCTTGAGTGTGGCAGGTGATGGTGGCACAAAGTATGAATGTATTTAATTGCCAGTGAACTACAAACTTAAAAATGGTTAAATGGTAAATTTTATATTTTGTGGTTTTTACTACAATTTTTTTTTTCTTTTTTTGAGACAGGGTCTTGCTTTGTAGCTCAGGCTGGACTTCATTTGGTGAAAATTCGTAATTTACCTTGCTAAAATTTCCAACTCAGGAAAATAGAGTGGAATCTCCAGATCCTGAAATGATTATGGAATATTCTCTCAGCACTGTCTGAAGGCCAGAGACTTGAAGTTACACAAAACAGGAAAATATGCCTGCTGTTTCATTTAATGAAAGAATTCTGAAGTTTGGCTCCGGCTCACTTTTCTCTAGCTGGGAGAGGATAGTGAAATATGGTGAACTAGAGCTCATGAGACGCGCTGAGAAATATAGCTTCCCAAGAAGATTATTAAATGTGTCCAAGTTAATTTTGACAAGTGTTTATAGAGACTATACTGCATCTTTTCCCTTCCCAGGGGAATAAATGAGTACTCAGCTCTGTCTTCAAGAATTCTCAGGCGAGAGAAACTAGAAGTATACGTGTGAAACAGAATGATGGCCTTATATGGAGTTATGTGAAACCCAGTGTTCTTGTATGAAGGGAGATGGGAGAGCGTCTTTGAAGAGGAGGTGAGAACTTGAGTTGGATGCAGAGGCAAAGGGAGAAATAAGACGCGTGACATGGGAAAGAGGCAGCACCTATGGGATGTGGGAGGTTACAAACCCATCCAGAATGTGCACACCAGAAAGAGCTTTGTCTGATAACTAGAGAGCTGAGGAGACATTTTACAGTAGATGTAGATAGTCTTTTTGATGAAGAACATTACTGTCACTCAGTAAGTCTCTGCCTCACGAGTAGCCACTCCTTCAAGTGAAGCGTCAGTGGTGTGTTTGTTTTGTTTAGATGGTTGGTTGTTTCTGTTACCGTGTAGCCCAAAGCCCAAGCTGGCAGGCCTGAACTCTCAATTCTCCCTCAGCCTCTCAAGTGCTGGGAATACAGGTGGGCACTGCTGTGCCTGGTTTGAGTGGTACATTGGCAGCATTTATCTTCTCTCATGAAGTTTCAGTGGCTTTTGGATCCTGCAGCAGATGACTTAATTCTCTGATCCTACTTCCTTATTTGTAGAATAATTGTTCTCACTTCACTGAGTTTGAGAATTAACCGCCACAATATCTGAAAGTAATCTTGCCCTAATGTCTAGCCTAAAATAGGCATTTATTGTGGGGGAAGTGGTAGTAGGAGATGAGGTTGATTTATACATATAAGAGCTTTCCCAAGAACTCCAGACATGAGTGGTGAGCATGTTCACATCTCTGTAAGATCAGAGTCAGATAGTGCCAGAACATAAGTGAAATTCCCAAACTAGATATCACATCATGTTTCAGAGAATTAAGTTGTCCTGAAAAGGACATTTGAAAGATCCTCTGATCTCAGGGAAGGGAAATAAAGCTACACGGGGATTTGTCCGAAACTAACTTTGGCCTGTCCATGGGGAAAGCATATGTGCCGGTGTGTGTTAACATCAACAACCAAGATCCTGGAGCCCATACTTGAGAGTGACTTGAAGTGCCAAAAGTTGGCAGGAAGTGGTAGCCCTTCAGACTCAGCTCAGAGCCCTTCCCCTCAGGCTCCTCTCACGTTGAGCCTTCTGGACTGCTTCCAAGGCCCCTTTTTCATCTCTGGTTGAACATTCTCACACTGGCTTCTGTAGATTTTCCTTTGCCAGACTGAGCACTTTTTCTAAGAATGGAAACATTTCCCTTATGTCTTGGTGCAGGCTTGGTGACACTTGTTGGGGACCAGATAGGAGCATGTTGCTTTCAAAGTCATTGCCATTTCTTTTGTAACTGCTCCTCCCAATTTCATGCTTGCCTCTTTTAACTTATTTATTATTGGTCAAAGTAATAAATGAGTTATTTAGTTTTCTTCAAAGTGATCAATGAGGGTATTTTTAAAGTATCATTATAATTCATACTTTTAAGTGTGTTCAATGTGTTTAAATCTATATTTCCTTATTGAAGTCAGACTGTCCTATCATTATCCAGTGGGAACCTATTCAACTGGGCTTCTGGATCCTTTTAACAAGACACTACTAGTCTTTAATAGTGTTTTTGCTATTTTATGTGACATGGTGTTCCAGTTTTATCTTGTACATTCCTGATACAGATCGGAATTAGCTGTTTACTCGAAGGGCCCTGGTTTCTTTGAGTAAAAATGGTGCATAAGGGCTAGGGATTTAGCTCAGTGGTATTGTGCCTGCTTCACAAGTACAGGATCCTGAGTTCAATCCCCAGGACTGGGCAAAAAAATAGTACATAAACCCTATAAACACTAGGATACCATATTTCTGCTCTTTAATTGACCATATACTTGTATTTTACATGGTTATAATCAATATGAGGTGTCATTTTATATTTTGCCCTTTTAATGAACTGCCATTGTGAATATTTTCTGTTTGTTTTGGTTTGTTTTTTCTGGAGGTACTGGGGTCAAGCTCGGGCCCTTGTGCTTGTAAGATAAGTGCGGTACTCCTGAGCTAAACCCCTGGCTTGTGAATATTTTCACTTAGTTCAGGGTAATATTTGTGCTAATTTTTTTTTATTTTTGAGGCAGGGTCTCGCTTTGTAGTTCAGGCTGGCCCTGAGCTCAGCCTCAAACTCACATCACAGCAATCCTCCTGCCTCTGCCTCCCTAGTGCTGGGATTACAGGCGTGAGCCACCACGCCCGGCACTGTGGTATGTGGTACTGGTTGCTGCTGGGTGTGGGTCTCCACACCCAGTATTGTTATGTGGTTACCGGGGAATCGAACCCGGGCCCTTGAGCTTGCGCGACAGGCGCCGGAACCACTGAGCTAACTCTCCGGCCTATTTGTGCTAATTTTTAATTAAAAATTTTTTTATCACATAGAAAATAGTATACTGAGCAGATGCAGATGGTTTCAAATATTGTCAAGATTTTATCTCACTTGTTTCATCTGTCCTTTTTAGTATTTCTTTTCTAGAATGTGTTAAAGCAAATTCTAGACATGTACAAAGTCTGTAAGTCTATAAATACCATTTGAGTGAATGTCCTATATGCTGTGCATAAACCCCCATCCATGTGAGACATATATGCTACTTGTACTTATTCATTGTCATATGGAATACAAGCTGTTATGTCCATGCACGGCTTCCCTTCGAGAATTCCACCTAATCAGATGAGCCACAGCACATAGGAATTCTTTTTTTTTTTTTTTTAGGTTTTTTGAGACAGGGTCTCACTTTGTGGTTCAGGTTGCCCCCGAGCTCAGCCTCCAACTCACATCACAGCAATCCTCCTGCCTCTGCCTCCTGAGTGCTGGGATGACAGGCGTGAGCCACCACGCCCAGCACTGTGGTATGTGGTACTGGTTGCTGCTGGGCATGAGTCTCCACACCCAGTATTGTATATGGTTACCAGGGAATCAAACCCCGGCCCTTGCGCTTGCAAGACAGGCGCCGGAACCACTGATCTAACTCCCCGGCCCAGCACATAGGAATTCTTGACCATCACCACAGTTTATGTAGAGCACTTTTTGAGCAGACAGTCAGTGTATTTCCTTATCCAGCCTTGGAAAATACACCAGTTGAAGCTCTGCTGGCTAGCAAGAAAAAGTGCGAAGTTTTATATATAGCGCAGACACTAATTTTCTTAGGACAGTTACAAAAATTGACTGAGGACTAAGGATGTAGCTCAGTTGGATAAAGCATTTGCCTAGCACGTGCAAAAGTCTGGGTTCAACCACAAGCACTGAAAAATAAAAAGTCTGTTCTCTCACACCCACCAGCAATCAGTACCACATGCCACAGTGCTACGCATGGTGGCTCATGCCTGTAATCCCAGTACTCAGAAGGCAGAGGCAGGAGGATTGCTGAGTTCTAGGCTTGCCTGGGCTACATAGTGAGCTCAGGGCTAGCCTGAACTAGAAAGTGAGACCTTGTCTCAAAAAAAAAAAAAAAAATCTGTTGTTTTAATGTTTTGATTTTTTTTAGAGAAAAAATTGAGTGTAGCTTAAATATATATGTACTTTTAAAAAAATGTCAACAGGGATGAGTGTGTATTGAGGTTAAAGATTGTTAGAAGTTTCGGTGAAAACACTCATTAGTACATGATGAGAGTCCACTGTGCATGTATTTTCCTCAAGCAGCTTGAATTGTGATGCCAGGTACTATTTACCCCATGGAGAGTAAAGACTGGTGCTGTAGGGTTCCAGAAAGGCTCAGTTTCTTCAGACCCATGTGTAAATTTTGTGTGTTGGATAATCTACCATCTCATGTCTTTGTTCATCCATTCTTGGGACTGTTTGTGTACTACCGCCTAGAGGCAGCCTTTCCCGGAGCCTACATCGGATCCTTGGAGAAGCCCTGTGCTGTCTTGTGTTGTTCTTCTGCCTTGATGCCGGTCAGCAACTTGTGGTTTGTGCTTCCTCCCCAGCGGGCAGCTCCTAGAGTGCTCACTGTGCTTTGTTGACTTTGGTATCTGAAGCTCACTGTTATTGATTGACTAGTACTTTATATACATTTGTGTTTTGAGCAAATATTAATGTTAAGGTTGATTATGTTTTCATGAGAAGAGTTTGATCTACAAATAAATTGAAAGCATGATTATCTTACTAAGGTTTTGGGAACTTTCATGAGATGGACTATTGAAAGCTGATTTTTTGGAGAGGTCACATTTACATTCCACTCCTTTAACAGTTAGTGTAAATGCACATCACATACACAAAAACAAATAGTAATATTAATAAATCATCACTGCAATTCTCCTACCAAAGCATAAATGTTAACATTTAGTTTCTTTCCTAGACTATATTTTCTCTGTTTATATGTGCTTTGTGTATTTCACAAAATGAGAGAGATCATAATATCCTTTGTACTTTGATACACTGAAAATGCTTCCCTGTGTCATAGAGAGGTCTTCTAAGACATGATTTGTAGTTACTGCTTAAGCAGAATAACAAAACAGTTTCTCAACATGTGTAACAAAAAATCATTTTGAACATTTTACATCTTCTTGATGTTGACTTGTTTTTATTATCTTACCAAAATATGTATAAATTAAACATTGGAATTGTAAACATGTACTTATCTCTCTTCCACAATTATAAGATCAAAGCAGATTTACAAATTGTGGTGGATTAACTAATGGTCAACTTGGAGCACCCATCTGTCCTCACCCCTTCCTTTCTTACTATTTATTATTGTGTGAAAATTAAAGAAATCAGTTGCTGATATTGCTTAATTCTTGATTTACCATGCAGTGTGAAAAATCAAGGATCAGTACTCTTAAGATGATCATTTAGGTAGTAAAACCCTTACTTATGTATTTTATGTATTTAAATTTAATGTATTTTATGTATTTTAAAAATCATTACTCTGTTTATGTGTTTTGAAAAAAATCACCCTTTAGCAGAAAACTTATAGGTAAAACAAAAATTTTTGAAGTAGATTTGTAAATTCCTGAAGATCTGTGTTTTAAAATCTCTAAACTGAAAACCATGGACTCTGCAATTCACCCTAGAGTGGAATCCAAACTAAGTCTCTCATGGGCTTTGTGGGTTTGGGGAAATTTCTTGATCTTTCTGAACTTTAATTTCTTCTTCTGTAAAATGGAGATAATGATCACTTTGATCAAATAATTGAATAGTTGTGCCTCAGAGGTATGCAAGTATGGATCATTTGTTTTTCTCTAATCAGAATTTAAGACCGTGCTTGCTTTTTTCCCCCTTGCAGTACTGGGGATTGAGGGCTCAACTCTGGAGCTCTTACTTCACCCTTGAGATGAAGCACTTCATCCTTCCACCTCTTTTTTCTTTCTTTGAGGAAGGATTTCACCAAGTTTCCCAGATGAGCCTTGAACTGCAGTCTTCTTGCATTAGCCTCTTAAATAGTTATAATTCCAAATGTGTATCACCGTGCCCAGACTTTTACTATAAATTCTTTACAAATCCTTGAATTAGTCCAGCTGCACTATTGAATACTCTAACTTGTATGCTCTTTACCTCTGTCTTTTGCTGTGGATTCTATTCACCAGTTGTGGGGCAACCAGGAACGTCTCATTCAACATTTTTCTGCATAATTATCTGATAGGTTGCTGTGGTATTAAATAGGGCAATGCCAGGCATGTTCAAAACACTCTATAAATGGTAACTCCTATGATTTTTGTAGCACCACATCTACAGTATTTGATGCTTCTTTCCTTGGACATTTAGTTGGGCATGTTACCATTTTATTTATTTTTGGTGATAAACTGAGCACAGGACTTCATCCATGGTAGGCATATACTTTACCAATGAGATATATTCACAGCCCTTCACTATTTTAAATAATGATATCACAGTCTTTAGAGTGAAGACTTATACTTCAGATGAATTCCTATAAATGGAATTTCTAATTCAAAGAGGAGAGTTATTCATAAGGCTTTCGACACATACCAAATTAGTTCTCAGAAAAGATAGTTTTGGATTTCATGATTGTTTGATACTAGACATTATACTTTTTTAAATTGCTTGACAGTTTGAGTTGGGATTTCTTTGGCTGCTACTGAGTTTGAATATATATTCATGCTTTATCAACTTGGATTATTTTTAATGAATTGCTTATCCAGATGTTAGATCCTAATAGAGTCAACTTTCCTATTATTGGGACAATTACCTGACACACAATTTAAAGGAGAGATTTTTCTGGCTTACAGTTTCAGAGGATTCCATCCATGATTGTGAACTTGGCTGTTCTTTCTGGAGAAGGAGCTCTAAGAAGAAACATCATTGAGAAGCAAAGACGCTTCGTCCTCAGCAACTAGGAAGTAGAGCAAGGAAACAGTACCAGAAAGGAAGGTGTGAGGGACAGTCCAGCTCCCCAGGTCACACCTCTGTGACCCACCCAGACACATGCGGAAACACGCTCTACCCATCCCAGTTCTCAACACGAATTGACAGCCTCAACCGGCTGATACTTTGTGATATAAATAGCTAATGGATTCATATAGAAAGCCGGAGAAGCTTCAGGCACAAAAAGAGAACTTGGGATAACCTGAGTAGGGACTCTCCAAAGTAGGGAAGGACAGTTGGCCTGATCAGATGTTCCTGTTACTTTAGTGGTTCCTCTTTGAGACCTTTTCACCTGTGAGCTACAGATTTCAAAACCTGCCTCCGATACTTTGTGACACTTCTTGATTTCCTCCTGAGCAAAATTTGTCTTCCCACAGTATCCCGCCATACCTCTATATGACTTTTACATGCTGTACTGTGACTGTTTAGATGCCTCTCCCTTTAATTATGTGAACTCCTCAAGGGCAGCCATTTTCTTTTCTGACCCAGCACGTGACACCTAAGCACGCAAGCAGGAAATAAGGTTGTGAGAATTGTTGTGAGAAAGTGGCATAGAGGCACTTGAAGTGGGGCAGTGTCAAAGTCAAAGAGAACATGAAAAACAGCCGAGCTTTGAAGAATGAGCAGGAGTTCAACAAAGAGGCAAGGAGTGTTTCAGATAATGGGAACTGGTTAACTAAAGGCCTGAAGATGTGAGCCAAAGAATGTTGAGCAGAGGTGCGTGAATGGGGAGGAATGAACAGGGAGATTTAGGTGACCCAACCTCTTTTCCTGTAGCACTCTCAGTTTTTATTACCTTTTTCACAATGATACCTTTATTTTTCTGGAAAATCATCTCTCCCCTAACTGCTTGGATCCTATCAGTCATTCCAAAAAGTTACTGGATATCTATAGAGTTGCATGCATCAAGGTGCAGAACCAAATATGGGTTCGCACACAGCTCTGAATCCTATCATGAGAGTGTTAGTTCCACCTTGTGAAGTGAGGCAAGGGAGTAAGGTCTTGCTCAGATTCAGTGGACTACTCCAGCCCTTCCTGAGAGCAGAAGTATTTTCTGTTATAGTATTTGTAGACAAAACAGATATAGTTAATAATTATGAGTGTTATAATGTATTTAGTCACATGTAGTGGGATAATAGCTTCTTTCAGACTATGATTAGACAAAGAAAATAGTTTTATATTTTTCTAGAACTAATCTTCTTTCTCAGTTATCTGCTGCTCTAGAAAGTTGCTTAATGATAAATCTTTGGGCATAATAAAGCATACTTGAAACTCAGTGACCTAAAACAGCCATTTTATTTTGCTTACAGGTTTTATGGGTCAGGAGTTGAGACAGAGCACAGCGGGAATTTATTTGTGCTCCCCAGTATCTAAGGGCTTAACTGGGAAGGATTGAGAAGCTCAGAGTGACTTCACTGCTAGGAGACGTCTGCAAGTGTCTTCACTCACATGCCTATCTCCAGGCCAAGCATGAATCAGAGGCTCCACTCGGCAGGGGCTGTGGGCCGGAGCACCTGAAAGGAGCCTCTGCTGCCGCCTACGCTTCCTCAAACCCTTGCTTGCATGGTGGCTGAGAGGCTCCAAAAGTGAAATGTCCTAGTGGCCAGGATGGAAGTTTCAGGCCTTTTAAATAAATAATCTTGTCTTAGAAGTTGCATATTGTTAATTTTTGCCACCCTTTATAGTGGAAGGAGTTACAAGTCCATTTTGAGGAAAGGGAATGTAGACTTCCAACTCCATGGTAGTTGGAATGTCAAAGAACTTCTGACCTTAAAAACCTGCTTATTTTTTGGATAGTCTCCTGTAAGTCTTTTCAAAGTTAAACCTCCTAAGCTACGCCCCTTGAATAAACACTTATCCTTGAGAGCTCTACCCACTACCCTTTCCCCATCCCATAATCTTTAGTTAGGAAGGAGATTTTTGTGTGTGTGTTGTCTCCAAATCATCAGCTCAGAACAGTACCTGGAAAATCATTGATATTTTGTGCATATTACTGACTACTGGAACAGCTTGCTTACTGTGCCTGTATGAGTTGGAGAGGAGAGGATATCTATATAGCATCTGCTACATCATCATCTAATTTAGAATGTATCCTGGAGTCTGTTGAGTCATAATTAATTTTCCCTGTGGCAGTGATGTGCAGGAACTGACTGTGGAGGTGGTGCTGGACCCCTGTCTCCAGGACTGTGTGTACTGGGAACTCTACTTCAAGCACAGGTCTCTGATGGTTCACCAGTCTCTCCCCGGCTTGCCTTGTTTCGGATTTAAGACTGAACATTGCTCCCCAAAGCTCTTTTTGCTCCCTCTGCCTGCATCTGGGCTCTTGTTCCTGCCCATATACTGGTATAGAATGAAGTGAAGAATGCACTCAGTGGCCAGCAGCCCACATCCATGTCATCTCTGGGGAAATAGTCTTAATAGTCCTGAAGCCCTGTTGCTGTATAAGTTGAACCCATTTTGGAGGAGTGTCTGTGTAGAGAGGATATGTGGATGAGAATGGTGTTTGTATTCTTTTGTCTTGCCCTCTTCTGTCTTCATAGGGCCAGAGGGGGCAGGTTTCTGTTTGACTTCCTCTTCTCATGTGGCCAGGGCTTTAGATCATATCCTGCTTTCCAACTTTACCTCAATTGCAAGTAAGAAGGCATTTTATCTATGGAGTACATGAAGAAAAACAGCACTGTCAGTACAAGGACACCAATTAGGGAGCCTTTTAAAAATATTTTTACTTTCCATCATATTCAGGCCCAGAGTAAAATGATCTGCACTATTACTAATAAATTATACTACTAAAAGTAAAATAGACTAGCTTCGTTCTGCAGACCTCATGTTCCCAATTCCAGCACCATAGAGGAGTTTGGAGAGTGTATAGCCCAAAGATTTAGCTTTGTCGCTGCAACTCTTACCTGCTGGCTTGTCCTCGTGCTGACTTTCAGGAATCAATTCTTGAGTCCATTTTCTCTTGCATAAAATTAAGATATGACCACAGTCTTCTGATGTCAGCTAGTACAAGTTAATTTTGTTAGATCTGATTGTTAAATGGATGTTTAGATGATTTGCATGGGAACTTATTGTGAAACCCAAATTCTAGTCCATTACTTGTAAAGGTTCCTAAAGCTAAATATTTCCAAATAGCCTGGTGAGCTTTTTAAAAAAAATTTTTTTAATGCCAGACAGCTCTTTTCTAAGTAAATGTGAACCTCTGGGGGATGGGACCCTGAGCTGTATGTTGCTTAAAAGCTCTTCATGTGACTCTACATACACTCTAGGTAAAAGCCTGTAAGAGGAAAAATACTGGAAATACAATTTTGTTCTGGGAGCAAGTGTTTGTATGAGACTATCTGAAGCCTCTGTTTAATTTGGACTTGACCAAGTTTACCGCTTGCTGTCGTGTGATCCAAAGTAGCAGCTTTCCAATCCTGTTATCCCAAACCCTTTATAAACAGATGCCTTCTTATGTGCATGAGCTTTCATTTCAGGGATTTTGGCTGGCCGGATTTGTTCTTGTTGAGCTCTGAGCTAGGAAGTACGGTGCTCTTTTGTTGTTGCATTAGCGTGTGTGGTGTTGATGTAAACGTCTCCTGTAAAGCCCTTGTTTGAACTACAGAGTTTATGTGATGGTGCAAACAAAAGGATCTGTATCATTCTGAAGAAAACAACATGGTATTATCGGTGCTCAATAGTACAGGCATACACTACCATGCCTGCTCTTTTTAAACAAAAGTAAACAAGGCAAAATGGGAGTAAGATCAGTATATTACTTAATTTGAAGTATATTCTGTAAAGATATCCATCACTCTCAGGGCAGAAAGTTACTAGAGAGCCTATGAGTAAAGATAAATTATATTCTAAGATTATATTGTCAGCCCAGTCTGTAAACACATAGAGAGTTAGGCTGATGGCACTTACTACATTTGAGAACTTTTTTGTTTTGTTTTTTTTGGAGACAGGCTGTTACTGTATGATTTAGGCTGGTCTTTATTAAGGGTTTTTTTGAGACAGGGTCTCGCTTTGTGGTTCAGGCTGGCCCTGAGCTCAGCCTCAAACTCACATCACAGCAATCCTCATGCCTCTGCCTCCCGAGTGCTGGGATTATAGGTGTGAGCCACCACGCCCAGCTCTGTGGTATGTGGTACTGGTTGCTGCTGGGGTGAGTCTCCACGCCCAGTATTGTTATGTGGTTACCGGATCGAACCCAGGCCCTTGCACTTGCAAGGCAGGCGTTGAAACCACTGAACTGTATCCCTGGCCCTGATTTAGGCTGGTCTTGAACTCACTATGTAGCCCAGGTTGGCCTTGAATGCAGAGTGATGTCTCTGCCTCAGCCTCCCAAGGCATGCACCACCACACCTGGCTATGAGGTGACCATTTTTTAAAAAAAATCTTTATTGGTACATTAAATATACACATCATGATTGCACTCCA
>PVIR01024908.1:0-25416 GCA_004026965.1 Petromus typicus | reverse complement strand
AAGCTCTGCTGGTGGGATCCATAACAAAAGCTTCCACTGTTGCCTCTTACTAAACCAAATTTAGTGTGTTTTATGGGGCAGAAAATGACGCTAGTCAGGAAAACTAGCTATGTAAATGCCTTAGAAATTAAAGGAACAATCCCCAATACAAATGTTCACGGTGCACATGTACTCAGTAAAACTCAAGAACAGCCATTCCATGGAGACCTGAAAGAGGAATTTAAATAATCAATTACTACTAAGCTAAAAACAAAACAAAAATTAGAATAGTGATCTGCTTGAAGTTAGATCCAAGATTATGGAGGGGAAAATTCTGCCAAATAGATCACATGGAAAGAGTGTGGCCTTCAAAACATTGTAGGATAAATTCTCAAAGCTTAAGCAGTACTTGGGGCAGGGGATTTAGCTCAGTGGTTCTGGCGCCTGCTTTACGTGCACAAGATTCTAAGTTTGATCCCTGGTAACCACATACAGCAATGCCAGGTATGGTGAGTCATGCATATAATCCCAATACTCTGGAGGCAGAGGGAGGATTGCTGTGAGTTTGGGGCTGGCCTGGGCTACATGGTGAGGTCAAGGCCAGTTTGAATTACAGAGTGACACTTTGTCTCAAAAAACCCCGAAAATGCCAAAAAAACAAACAAACAAAAAACATAAGCAGCAGTGTATAGCATCTGCCATTTTGTGATCTTGATTATTCTCATATTCATATTCAGATGATGTTAGGCTTGATGCTTCCATTTAGTGTGATATTTAACAGCACCACTCAGTGGATACTTACCACACAGCTCACAATGCTTTATGTGACTCATGTGTTTATTTCTTCCTTAAATGACCTGCAGGAATAGGTTACTGTCAGCCCTATCTTGTCTACGTGGAAACAGGACATAAGAAGCTCAGTTTGGTAACTGAGAGGAAGAGAAATACAATGGTTCAAGAACCTGAGGATGCCTTAAACCAGGTAGTACTGAGCCCTATATATACTTCCCCCTTAAATATGTAAATACTTAGGGCTAGTAACTGCAACAGAAACAATGAAATGAAGCAGTTGTGAATAGAGCAATAAACTGGACAATGTGAAGCACAGTAGAATTACTTGAACATAACACTGATACTGTGACAGATGATCTAACAACCTAGGTGGTTATTAAGTGATTAATTGGTGGGTCACATATTCAGTTTGGATAAACTGGATGAAAGAATGGTTCACATCTTGGGCAAGACACAGCATGCACAGGGCAAGACTTTAGCATGTTGTTGAGGATGATGCATAAGTTAAAGTTTGGGAACTGTTGGATCTTTGGAGTTTCCCGTTTAACGGGAATAGGCTGTGCTGTCAGTGGTTTTTGGGGAAGCTTCTCTGAAGAGGGGAATCTGTGCCAGACTTGAATGAGGAAGCAAACTGTGGGAATGAAGAAAACACAGTGGCCCAAGAACTACAAGGGGAAAACGTAAGGCCTCTCTGCAGTGTTTTCCCAACACAACGAACATGGTGACAATATGTATCATTCAACATGATCAGGCTCTTTTGGTCGATTTTATTTTTACAGTCATCTCTCATGATAAGAGGACTTCAGGTGAGAACATCTTCAGCAGCACAGATTTAACTAGCTGGAAATAAGCCTTGGACATCTAAGACTGGGTAAAGTTAACCTACAGAAGTTGTTCTGGGATGATCAACCATTGCTACTTTGTCTGGGCCTCTCTTGGTTTGTTTTAGTGCTCAAAGTCCTATATGCTGGGATACTTCAGTTCAGCGCAAACTGGGGCTGTGGGCTCCCTTCTAGCAGAGGTCCCCAAGGGTTTCTTAGGTAATGGCCACTGCTTGGGGAGAAAAGTGATGTGTTGCTCTGCTTCAGCATGACACCTTTCACTTGTTGGGCTCTTAGGCATTCCGTTCTGGAAATAAATGGTAAAGTAGACTTGAAACAAATTCACAAGTTTCTCTCTCTGTTTATAACCACAATATTTAAACTCCTTTCTCTATTGTACAATCTTGAAATAGCACTAAACATATGTATTATAAGCAATGACTTTCCAAAGACAATCATAAATTGTTCTAAAAAGGGAGATGTATTTCTGTCCAATTTTCTGCACTTTGCAATAAAACAAGAAAAAGAGGAAACTAAATGTAACAACAGATAATAAATTATGAAAATATGAACAACAGATGAATATCTAAATTAGTGCTACCTAACCTTTGTTACAATCCAAAAAATATTCCTGATGTTTAAAAAACAAGCAAATTAGGAATAGATCTGAACATCACAGCAATTAACAAGCATTTATTAGAAACTAGGAACAACCTAGATTTATTTATTGTGTACTTGGGCATTATATCCCATTAACAAACTATAACAAACAAACTTATGACACAAATAATGTTTGATCTGAAAAGTGTTAATAACATAATGCTAAGTGAAAGAAATAGAATACTTAGTGCATATGCAATATGAATTTGCATAAACAAAATTTGCATATGCATTTGTATATACAATATAAACATTAAAGAATAAGACTAAACAAACAAAGCCAAAAGTTATTTTTTGAAAAACTAGATGCTGGCATGCTAATGTTTTCATCGTTGTTACTTGTTTGCAATTGTGAGAAATTCTTTTTGGCTTTTAAAACTTACACTTTTTAATATATTCTGCAATGTGTCCCTATTGTTTTCAAAGTTTGGAAGATAAAGTTAAGAAAACAATTTTAAGAAGCAATTTTGCTTTTCTGTGGGGACTTCCAAAATGCAAATTACTGCTAAAGAAGTCAAGAATTATCAAACTATGGGTGAAAAATTCATCCTTGCCCCAAATGGCTGAGGCAAAGTTTCCAAACAAAGAAATGAAGAGAAGAAAGGCTCTAATTTTATTTCAGTGTAGAATTGAAATAGAGGAAATAAAATGTTATTTTTTAAAAAGTGGGACAAAACAGGCAATCTGGATAATAAATTTGAACACAGGAAGTCATTTGGAAGTAAACTTTCAGGCATTCCTTGGTGGAGTGAAGAAAGGGAATTTAGTAGTAGTTCATATTGGGGAGAAACTCAAAAAAACCACCCTGAGGCTTGTGATGCTGGGATTTTGCTGCAGCCAGTGGGTTTTGCGTTTGCTAGAAGGCTTTCTGGTTCAATCTTACATAGTCTCTTCTTTAAACTGTTACCTATTGTTTGTAGCTTTATATATTTACAGATTAGGGTAAACAGAGTAAAGAGAGATATTCAATTTTCATCTATAGCAATATACTATCTCTTTATTTATTTCCCTTGTTCTTTACTGAGACATAATTTCCTTATTAAAACAAAGTTTAAAAAAGACTTTACTATTTTAGGTAGCTTAAGTCTTCGTACAATTCATATCACAGCCTTGGGCCTTTTTGATACTTACAAATTACATGAAATTAGTATTATTTAAGGTATTTAAAGATACAAAAACAATGATTTAAAACAAGCACCTTTCATATCTGAAATACAAGAGTTATACTTCTTACTAGGCCCTTCTCCCCGGAGTGCTTTAGTTTTTTTATATTGCATTGCCTTGAGGGTGTTATTCTTAAATGTTTAAGAAAATACAAGTAGGAGAAAGAACTTCATTTAAAATAAAACAAAGCAGGTGCCTATATACACTATCAAATTAAAAAGAAATGACCCAGTTCAAACGAGTTAAACAGACATGAGTTTTTGTCTCTGGGTTTGATTGAGTGAAGGCACCTACTTGGGCTATTTGGGGGATTTACATGTAATTGTGGAGTTTCAATGTTATTTTAGAACTCTGGGGGCATAAATCTTTTTCTTGAGTGATATCACATCTTTCTTTTGTTTTTTATTTATTCATTAAAAAATAAATACCACATATTGTGCTGGAAGCCTTTTGAATCAACAATGAACAGTCTCATGAAATGACTATCCTTCTGCCTAGTTTCCCCAAAGGAAAACAAAATTATAACCTTATAAAATATTCTACATAATATAAGTTCTTGGTTTAATATTGTCATTTTATGCTTTATGCTTATACCTGCACTTTAATATATGCAAAACAGTGTGCATTTCCTGGTGCATCTCTGGGGATGTGCTTTTTATCCTTTTGTTATTTTGCACTGACTCAGAACCTTTTCTCTGGGTAGTTTGTGCTGTCATAAGTTGTGTCTTTAATGGACAGCACTATTATCATGCAGAAGAGAAATGTTTCCATTAATGTGTACACCATTATTTAAAGGAGACAATTATAATAATTCTTCATAAGAATCTCTATAGCACCTTCTGGTGAAGTGAGGGTGAGTATTTTAGATAACTCTTTTCAGCACCTTGGAGGAAAGAAAAGAGGTACACTTTGGTGCCTTCCCACGTCTTTCTCTGCAGGTGAGACATGGGGTGGGAATCAGTGGTCCTTGACTCAGAGACAACAAATGAAAAATTGCCTTCCCAGAATGATTTCCATGGCTTTCCATGAGTTTGGCCTGGTCATGATGTCTTCATTCCTGAAAAAGCTGCCTAGTTCCCCGAGAGCATAAATTTCTCTCCCATAAGAGAACTGATTCATGGAGTGGAGACAATGTGGGGAACTAGTCATAAAGAAGCTTAAATTGTGTATTCTTCTGTAACTCAATATACACTAGGTTCTCTTGGTGAGAGCAAAGCCAATGGTCATAATCAAAAGAAAAAAAGCAATTGGTAGATTTGTTACTCATAGCAAGCAGGGAGGACAGTGAGGCTGTGTGGAAAGCAATGCCCTCTGTGAACAAGAAAAGCATGCTGGTTTTATTGAGAAATTTATACATATTCATATAGGAAAATACATGGTGGGGGAAGGCTATATCTATGCACGCTCAGTTTAAAAGGAAAAAAGAGTGTGGGTCCCGGTGGCTCATGCTTGAAATCCCAGCACTCAGGAGGCAGAGGCAGGAAGAGTGTCTTGAGTTTGAGACTAGCCGGGGCTACATAGTGAGTTCAGGGCCAGCCTGAACTACAAAGTGAAACCCTAAACTAAGCTAAACTAAACTAAAATGAGAAAAGATGGCTTCCTGGAAAAGTTCTGTCTTTCCCAGAAACTTTCTGGGCATGCTCAGTTCAGTTTTATAGCCAAGTTTTGTCTAGGTTACATAAAAGAAAAAGGTAGAGTGATTCAGCAAGCATGGCTGGTGCTTAATGAGTTTCTCCAAAGAGTTTTATCTGAAACAAACAGACAAGCAACAAAAAGAACTACTTGGAAGGAACACTGTCTTTTTAAGGGGCAGCAAGTGTTCCCCTCGGAACTGTTGAGTTTGCTCCTAAATCTTCCAGCTGACTTTTCTTTCCTTTTAAGTGCAGTCTAGGATTATCCTTCCTAACATCTATCTAAGAAGATTTTCTGGTCATTCTTGTGTAGTACAGTTTTGTGTTTACATTAGGTTGTATGAAGCTTTTGTATTTTTAATTCAACCATCAGTAGCATATATTAGTAAAAACTTTGATCTCCTGTTTAATAAGATTTCTTCCTGTCTGGGGGTTTGCTTTGCTATGACTGGGAAGCCTGAAGTTGAGGAGAGTATGGAAGAGATTGGTTAGCTAACCTTCTGGGCCTTCTTCTCTAACTCAGCAACAGAGTGTTTTGGCTTTCAAGGATTGGGGAGGAGAGTGTGAAGAGGTAGGAAAGGCAGCAGAGATGGTATTTCACAGCTTCTTGTGTGGGGATCTTGCATCTTGGCAGGTGTTCACAGCTGACAACTTGACAGATGTTTACAGCTGAGTTTTTTGGGGGATTTTGCGAGTTTCCTGCATTTCCTAGCGAGGCTTCAAGCAGGGGTCAGCTCACTCTTTCCTGTATGACCAGTACATGTGTCTTCTAGCAGCAAACAGCCCCTTACCACTTTGGCGTATCATGAATTTTAACAGTGCCTGATGAATGTGCGATGATCAACTGGAGACAAAGAAATAGCACTGGAAATTGATTGGGTTAATCAATCTCAGGAAAGAGTTTATACTGACAGGAAGTTTAGGGTGGAAAAAAAGGTCTGTCAACACAATGACAGGAGAATACTGATACTGCATAGAGAGAGAAACAGAAATGGTGATACTGAGGTCATTTGTGAGGAATAAGACAAAAAAGATGATAAGAAAAGAGAACATAAGGATAGAAGCTGTGTTGGCAGATGAAGAGAATATGTGGTTGTCGTTAGGGTCTTGTCATTCAGACTGTTGAAATGTCCAAGAGGAAGTTACACCAGCATGTTTGTGGTTAGGCAGAAAGTAATTTCATAGAAGTATATGACACAGCCGGACTAACTAGCATGCAGTGTCTGCCCAAGTGCATCCAAGAATTTAGGCAGATAGTAAAAGAGAAAAGGAGGGGAAGCAATACAAATCAATATTTTTTAAGGACTCCGTTTTTTAAAAAAGAGACTAGAAGTATAAGTTATAAGTAGAAATTAAATGGTTGAAAGATGATTTAATTTAAAGGCAGTAAGACCATCAATACACACATTAAATACCAGTTGGCTAGTAAGAATCTATTTAATGAGATTTACCAACCACTGAAATCAACGTGTCTATCTTTACGTCAAGTATCAGTAATTTTTATTGTTAAATTATTCCAACATAGCAGGAAAGCTACAAATAATAATTATAAATAATGTTTGTGAGGTGTTTGTAACAAGCCACCTTTGTTCTGAAATCCACCTGGCACCATCCCCTTGGAGAATGACCGGGCTGTTGAATAAGCATTTCTACAATGATCCTCATTCTTAGTAGGGAGAACTGAATCCTGGATGCTGAAATGCATTTGCCTAAGGCCACAGAGCCAATCAGTGGTGTGAAGCTTAGTCTCAGGCAGTCTGACTACAGAGCCCATCCTGCTAACCAGTGAGTTACCAATGGTACCAGTGATGAAAAACATCCAGCAGTCTTAGGACAAATCTAATAATGGCAGCCTTCTCAGCTGGAGGCTGGTGACCTGATTTTTAGTCCAAACCTTCATGTGGTCTTTGTCACGATGGTGGAAGGAGTCAGATGGTCTCTTATAGAAAGTACCATGAGACAGTCGGTTGTCACAAGCCCTCTCTCAACTTCTGCATGCAGTTTCAGCCAGATCAAGGACTGGAGACAGGAAAGCAGGGTTCCTGAAGTTTTGACCCTTCTAGCTTTCTCTCTGTCTCAGATTTTTAGTTTTTCATCACCTGTGGTCTCTCAGATCCATTTTCTCTTTGTTCACTACTCAAAGCTCTCTTTCTGACCATCCTGTAAAACTTCATTTTGTACTTTGTGTTTTACTTGTAGCCTGGACTGGAGGGAGCCATGGTGTAGGAAGAATTTGGCTATAAGATTCACGATTCCTGTGAGCATGGTGTGTTTGTTTGCATGTATGACTGTGTCACGAAGACCACCTGGATGTTTGCATCTGTGGGGTTGTAACACAGTTAACAGTTAGGGGGGAACAGTGAATGGGGAAAGCTTAAAAAATATCCAGCTCTAAAAAAGGAGTGTTGTGCTCACATAATTACTGCTTGTCAAAACCTCTTTTAATAAATACAGTGCATAGCAGCATTTTATTCTCTACAACAGTTAATAATTAATACCCTAAATGTATTGTCTACTGCTAACAAACATATACCATACTTAGTACTCTCTCTAAATTCTTGTCCAAAATGTCAATTTGTTTATTTCTTTGCTGTTTTCCCTAATGTTTAAAAGTAGAATTTATCATTGTATGATTTCACACTACTTTATTCTTTTAGAAACATTTTTTTTTTATCTCTAGAGTTTGCCTATCAATAAAATTTTGAATAATCAAAGTGTAATCATCTCCTTCTCCTTCATTTGGTTGAATTTCCCATGATCCTCTTAGGAATAGAGTTGTATCTTTTCTACATCAGTACCATGCCAAATACATTGGTACATTAACAACTAAAGAGCTTTCCTAACAACATATATAAGCTCTAATTAATCTTAACTCTGAACACATATTTTTAAGGAAATAATTATGCATACACACTAGACTATGTGGGAGTTCAAAGTCTGGAAAAGATATAGCAAGGCGTTTACATAAGATATCCTGCTAAGGGCCGGGGATATAGCTCAGTGGTTCCGGCGCCTGTCTTGCAAGCGCAAGGACCCGGGTTCAATCCCCGGTAACCACATACTGGGTGTGGAGACTCACCCCAGCGCCAACCAATACCACATACCAGTGCCGGGCGTGGTGGCTCACGCCTGTAATCCCAGCACTCGGGAGGCAGAGGCAGGAGGATTGTGATGTGAGTTGGAGGCTGAGCTCAGGGCCAGCCTGAACCACAAAGCGAGACCCTGTCTCCAAAAACCTAAAAAAAAAAAAAAAAAGATATCCTGCTAAACATATTCAGCTGAAATAAAACATATACCTCTAGAAGTAGAATAAAAATATGAGTCCAACAAGCTAACCCAGATGGTATGTATGACAAGGTCCTGTGTAAGGAACTGTGGAGCCCACAGTTGGAAACCTATTGCTTTGCTTAATGTTGAAACTACAAAGAAGCTTTTTGTATCATATCTGTATTTTCTTTGTTCTAGTTTATACTTGTTTCTCCCTTTACTATCTGTCTGGGAGATAAAAACAGCTGATTCTTAAAAGAACATCTCCATTGGCTAAAGGACACTTTTCAAATCAAGTTTATACTTCTTTCTGTAAGCTAAATACTTTGTTCTGTAAAGCTGAATAACTTGTCAGTCAAGGGGAGTTGTCTGCTTTAGGTATGGACAGGGCTGCCCAGTGCATAGGGGGGTATGATCTTTAAACCCATAAGTGATCACCTTCCCAGGATTTTCCCTCATCTGGAATCTGCTGACTTAGTTGATGAGGTTGTCTACCCTCAATTTTAATTTCCTTGTTTTCACAAGTTCCTGGTAGGTATTGTTAGAGAACTGAAACAATGGTGATGACGGAAACAAATCTAGATACTTGCGCTTCTTGATGACGATGGATACCTATTTTTGGATTTGGTTGCTTTCTAGCCCATGAGTTGTATAAATACTGTCTTCAACTTGTCTGTCCAATAGAATAGCAACTAGTTACATGTGACAATTTTAAGTTTAAACTACTTGAAATTAAATTAAAAAAATTTAAAACAAGACCTTTATGTAAGATATTCAGGTAAACATGTTCAGCTGAAATAAAACATATACTTCTAGTCATAGTAGTCACATTTGAAACAGTCAGTAGCTACATGAAGCTAATTTCTACCATGTCGGTGAGCATGGCAATTGAACATGTTTAACAGTGCAGCAGGTTCTAATGTGATACTACATGGCCTTCTGTTTTCGTGGTCATAGTGATACAGGAAAATCTGTTTTGGACTTGTGATCCTGGGTTAGGTGATTAGTGTGTGGTGAAAGTTACTCAGTGAATACTAAGGTACAACTGAGTTAGAGTCAGAAATTCCGGTGTGTTTTTCTCAGTAGGATGACTAATATGTTTGCTAGTGTACACGTTTCAACAAGTTGTAAGAAAGGAATGTGAATGTTTTCATCGTATGGAAATACTAAATATTTACAGATCTAGATATGTTTAACCTGACTTGAACATCACACAATATAGACATGTCCTGAAACACTACCTTAGTAGTGCTAGGCGGTAGGGTCCATCTTTCCTGCCTGGAACTCCCAGATATTTCTCTCTTACTTCCTTAGGTTGATGTACCCAGTCTGACATCTATTACAGGTTTATTTCAACTCTTTGGAAATTTTCTCTGTAAAAATCTTTAGAACTTCATATACTGGTGAAACTGTTTACATCTGGCCAGAACATCTTTGCCTCTGGGGACTCAGTGGGGTGGAAAGATGAAGTGACCAAGGGCAGCAGCCTCGTGCATTACATTATCACCTGTCACTACCTGTTACCTTCACTGTAAGAACAAGTTGGCCCTCCCCACTCAGGCCAAGACCTTGAGCACTGGCCAGATGCCCAGGAGCTTGTTTGACCTCATTAAAATTGAGCGATCATGTTAATGCTTAGGTCTGAGGCCAAATCTCATAGAGCTGTTTAAAATTTCTAAGGGCATTATCATAGGAGATTTGGTTTGTGATCTTTTTGTATTTTCTAGTGGATGGAACTAGACAAAGAGGGAATTAGATCTGTAAATTAGGATTAAAGGCAAAACATGTGCTGCAAAAATGCAGCCAATCCTTGGTCAGCTATCTCATCATCTTTTTTTCACTGTGGAAATGATTCATGATGTAAAACTTTAGAAAACGTAATACTTACAATTAAGTGGAATCTCACAAACTATAAAAGTATGGATTAGCTGGCAAAAGAGGCAGCTAATTGTAGAATGTGTTTATTTTAAAGAAGTGTAGATTGAGATCTTGGCAGCTTCAACCTGATGTGAGGCTAACTCAAAATGGTGACCTCTGTTGCTGTATTTGTCCTCAGTTGAAGGTCAGTAAAGCACATTTAGGTCACTGAGAAAAGCAGAGGACTCAGGAACAAATACAAGGTCATGTAAGACTGGTAACTTCAGATTTTCTGGGGGCAGCAACTTTTCTTGAACATAAATCAAACCTTCATCAATGAAGAATAACGTTTTTTACTTTTGGTGTAATTATTTACTGCCAAAGGACATGTTTCCAGGATTGCTCGGGGCCCAGTGAACTTCCCTGCACAGTAGTTCTGTCAAGTTGGTGCAAATGCTTCCACTAATTGGTGTCCTGCCCTGTTGTCCTCGTGCTGAGTTCAGCATGAAGTCGGCCTCTCTGAAAGCCTGGGCCTGGTGTGATGAAAGCCGTACCACACTGCGGAGCACAGATGTGAGCTGCCTGAGTGTGTTTGTTCAGTCAACACAGTTGCTTTTGAAACGCAAATAGTGCAGGTGGTCAAATGTGATTGTTATTTTTAGCTTCCAAAGAAATAATATTGACTGCATTTGTGTTCTTGCAGATACCTGTTGGTCATCAATGACTCCAGTATATCACTCTCTTAAAACTACCATCTCCATAGAGGTAGCTAGTTGACTGAAGATGAGTCCTGATCTTCCCTGCCTGTTGACTTCTTATGCTTGTAGTGGGGTCCTTTGAACACGACATTGGCCATGCCATCTGTTGTCTGGACTTCAGTATCTCCAGTGAAAAATTATGCTCTGGGATTAGACATTGACTAATGCCCTTCCTATCTTCCATGAAGAATATAAGATTGTATCACATACTGGATTTGGATCTGTAGGATACAAAGGGGGATTCAAGAATTAAATGGTACACTTTGCTATTTTGATTCATGGAGATTTTTATAATCATGACTCAATTTTAAAAAGTATTCTTTGTTAGCCAGGTGTGGTGTCACATGCCTATAAATCCAGCACTTGGGGGGCTAGGCAAGAGTATCATAAATTCAAGCCCATGTAGGCAATTTAGCAACTTATTGAGCCCTTGTTTCAAAATAAAATAAAAAGGGGCAGGAGATGTAGCTCAGTGCGAATAGCCTGGGTTTAACCCTTAGTACATCCAGTAACAATTATTCTTCTGTGTAAAGAATGAATGTGAGACTAATAGATAAAAATAGCAGCTTTCTTCTGACCTTAACAAAATTCTAACACTTTACATTTGCACAAGAACACCTAACCTTTTTCTGGATATAAGATAGTTTGTCAATCACCTATGCCTACAAGATATGAGATGAACTTCAACTACTCAGTGTAGTGGTGAATAGAACAGCTATTGTTGTCCAACACTTCAGAAAGGTCATGTAGGAGAGACTGTGTGGTTAGTGGTTGCCCTGATGTGAGTCTATTTTTTTTGTCACTATCACAGTGCTCCATGGCGTGACTTTGCCTCCATGCTTTGGTACTAATAAAATTCTTTTATTATTTCAACACACACACACACACACACACACACACACACACACACACGAACTTTGTAGTATATAAGAGGTGTATTCGCTTTTAGCTTCCTAAAACCTCTTTTTCTTTTTTTCTTTTTCACAGTATTGGGGATGGAACACACAGATGCTCTATCACTGAATCACATTTGAAGTCTTTTTTAAAAATAGGATTTCATGGGCTGAGGACTTAGCTCAGTGGTTCTGACTCCTACCTTGCAAGCACAAGGTCATGGGTTTGATCCTCAGCAACCACATACAACAATGCCAGGTGTGGAGACTCACGCCCACCAACAATTAGTACTGCATACCACAGTGCTTGGAATGGTGGCTCACACCTGTA
The DNA here is from genome assembly GCA_004026965.1 of Petromus typicus. Lineage (NCBI taxonomy): Eukaryota > Metazoa > Chordata > Mammalia > Rodentia > Petromuridae > Petromus > Petromus typicus. Next base: position 13,263 of record PVIR01024908.1, on the reverse strand, counting down.
AAACCAGTACTCAGGAGGCAGAGGAAGGAGTATTCCTGAGATTGAGGCTGAGTTTAGGATCATCCTGAACTACAAAGCGAGACCCTGTCTCAAAAACCTGAAAACAAAATAGCGTTTCACAAAGTTTTCCAGGTTGGTTTCCAATTTATAATCCTCTTGCCTCAGCCTCCCTGAGGATCTGGGGTGATAGATATGTGCTGTGGTGCTCAGCTCAAAGTATTTGACCTTTATCTGTATCTCTATGAAATGATAATATAAAATACTATAGAAATTATTTTGTTCTTGCTTTTTTTCAAAGATAAGTGAAAAATTTTAACTGCTTAAAGATAAAGGTAAAAGAATATCACAAGTCTATTCTTGTAATGCATGATTTTAGAGATGGAAAGTAGGGGAGATGAACCTCTAATTTCCTAGTAAAACCTACCTCCTTTGATGTGGGGAGAACATCTCCTAGATAGAATTATAAGGAAGTGTGCTAAGCTCAACAATCTCATCTCTAGAGGAATACTAACACTCTTTTTTTTTTTTAAGTTTTAAATTCATGCAAAACAGTAACCAAACATTGGACAATCTTGGAAATTTTGTTTTCATCATGACTTCCTTGTCATAGACCATCATCTAGACAATAAAGAGGAAGCATCAACTGTGAGAAAATTGTCACGATTTATTGAGAAATTTGGATCTTGAATTTTGAGGATTATTCAGCTTCTCATAAATGAGACCCCATGAGCACTGGTTCCTAAATTCAAGGGCTCCGCTCTCATGACATAAGCATATCTCAGGGCTTTCCTGTTAAAGGATGTTTGCTTTCCTAATAACTTTTTCTGTGGAGATGAACAAGACAAGAGTCAAGCACTCGCATGAATTCTACTAGAATACAGCAAAATGCTGCTATAACTTCTGGTGCCTTGAAAGTCTGGGGTAGACATTTGTCTAGGTTCTGACCCCTGTGAATCTGAGCACTGTTTAAATAAGTGAACCCTTTGGAAAAAACATATTTTCTTTAAAGCATCCCTCCTCCCAATAAAACCAAAACAATAACTTCCTAAGGAAACCCAGGCTGGCTGTTTTGAATGGCATTGGCCTATTGCATTCTCCATATTGACTCATTTTCTTGACCGAGTCACCTTTTAGTAGTTTGGCCAACTCCTCTTTATTTTGGGACATAAGGGAAAAGGCTTTTATTCTTGTTTTGAGAATCGTGCTGATTTGCCGAACAATCCTCCAGCCTGATCATTTCCTTTTGTAAGTTACATAAGTCGTGCTGTGTGAACTACCGTCCTGTCAGTTATTGTCCTACAGCAAGAGCCAAACTGGTGAGAAGCCACCTACTGCTGCAGAGCGCGTCTGTGCCAAAAGGCAAGAGCAACACGCTGTTCTGTTGTGCCCCGAGTGATCAAACAATCCTGAGAGCAAACAGGAACTTCAGCAGCAGGCATCAAAAGACTTCGCCAGCCACGCAGAGTAGAAAGGAGCCGGGGAGGGACGGTGTGAAGGTGAGGTGACAACATGCAGATACGCGCACCCCTCCTTCCTTTGGCTGTGTAGGACACAGAAGCATCACTGGAGAAGAGAGCTTGAGGGAGACAGTTTTATTCAATGGACAGAGCAACAACAAAGCCCCGTGGCTGGAATGCTTTTGTTCTCCATTTGGTGTTTGGGTGCATGTATTTATGTCCATACGTATATTCTTACATTGTTCTAAAGAGAATTTAAGCTTTCTCCATCTGTTTCACACAACTTCAAGCACAGGGATACACCCTGGACTAAGGCCTTCCAGGTTATCTTTTATAGGTAGAACTGGACAGAATATTTCAGAATGCAGAGTTTAGAAAATTGAGTTGATCAGAAACAGGGAAATTCTCCTGTCACTTAATCATTTCAAGGAGTTTTTTTTTTTTTTTCCTGTTATCTAAAATGAAATCTTAAGTGCAGAGTACTGAGTTATCTTTTACTCAGTTAAGAATTAGTAAAAGTTGGGGGAAAATGTTGAGATTGTAACAAAAAAGTAAGGAAACAAATTTTATGTATATGGGGGGGCGGTAGGGTGGGTAGGGCTACGGGAAAAAATGAGAATGAAGTTGTGTCTTATACTGGTACAAATCCCCATTATGGAGTAAAATCACGATGTGTATTTGTAATGTACCAATAAAGATGAAAAAATTAAAAAAAAGAATTAAGTAAAAGTTAATAACTGAAGGACTATGTGCTTGAGAATAATTGAGATACAGAAACAAAATTGGCTTGCTTGTGTACTGTCTTAAGGCCTTCAGTGTAGCTCTACAGTTCAAAGGAAAAAATGGGCAGACAGGCAGAAGCACTGGTTTGTTGCTTCTCTCAGTGATATGCATACTTGTTTCACCATTTAGCCATTTATCCTGTGACTTTCTAGTTACTTGTATACTCATCATATGTCTTAGTCAATTCAAGCCATTATAACCTTAGGAAACCTGGGCAACTCATGGAAAACAAAAATTTATTTTTCCCAGTTCTGGAGGTTGGAAGTTGTAGATCAAGGTATCTGGTGGACAGTTTCTGGCAAGGTGCTTCTTGTGGGCAACAGATTTTGTATTGTCACAAGCTCTCGTGGGACTTTTGTAAGGACACTAACCCCATTACTAAGAGTTATAACCTCACAATCTCATGTGATTCTAATTAATTCCCAAAGAGTGTATCATCATACCATTACCTAAAGGGGTAAGAGTTCAACACATGAGTTTTTAGGAGATAAAGGCAGTCAGTCTATGACGTAGCCACTTCTGAGGTGGCCCTGAACACTCTCGTTGGCTGTACCTGTTTAGGGCTCTTTGTTTCAGCTTTACCTGCTTGTTTTTAGTCATCCTCTGTATCATTCCACATTCTTGTATGTTCGTTCAGTCACATCTTGTTAGAGAGTGATGTTTCTTTCCTGTTTCTAGTGTGCTACGGGTGTGGAGGAAGGTCCACTAGAGTAGCATCCTGACTCCATTCCTCTCTTCTCTGTCTTCCACAAAAGGTGGAGTGTGACTAATCTAAGTGGAGAGTTTGGAAGAGACACAGCGTCAGAGTGTCAGCTGCTCCTCCTTTTCCTTGAGAGCTGACCCGTTACTGACTCCTTGTGTGTCCATCTGTTTCAGCATCATTTGTGATTGCCCGAGTCAAGCCAGCTCACTGTTAATGTCCATCTATCCCCATATTTAATCTGTAATCTTTGGTAATAGAGATTTTCTTTTTGGTGCACTAGTTTGTTCATGGTGCTATAACAGTGTCACAGAGTGGTGGCTTAAAAACCGCAGAACTAGTATTTCACAGTTCTGGAGACTGTCATTATAAAGTCAGGCTGTAAGCACGGTCAGGTTGTTGTGAGTATCTTCTAGGTTGTAGACTTCTGACTTCCTTGACTGTGAGTGAATTGCAAAAGAGAGTCAAAAATTTAAATTTTCTATTCATAAGGGCTCCACTCTTATGACGTAATCATCCCTAAAGGCCCAAATACTATCACTCTGTGGAGTGAGACTTCAATATATGAGTGGGGTACTTGAATGTTCAGTCCATAACACTCCTTTCTGCTGTCATTATTTTTTCTCAGTTCATTCTTATTTTAGGGAACAAGGTGCTATTTCTTGGACCCACTTGAATCTACAACTCACATACTATCTCTTCTCTGTGCTATGTCTTTGCCCATCTGAAAAACTCAGCTTAACCATTGTACCTTACATTGACAATCACTAATGTGCTTCCCACAACTTCTTTCCTTGTCTCTCTCTCTCTCTCTCTCCAACCAAGGTAAAAACTCTGTGGGTGCAGTAACTCACTGGTTTATCTTTGCTTCCCAGCCCTTGTCAAAGAACCTTACTGTGTACAGTAGATGCTCAGAAAAGGCAGATGGACTAGGATACATGAATTATGAGAAGATACAAGATAAAATTTGAATCCACCAATATTGGATTGTGGCAGTTACCTCCTATAATCACAAGGAAAATTCATGAATATGTTTTCTTCTTCAGATACTTTGACTTTCCACTTTGCTTTCTTAAACTACTTCATATAGACCATAATTATGCAGATAATTATGCAGATGCAATTTCGGACCTTTTTTTTTTTTTCCTAAAATGTATTCAGCTTCCATCAACAGTGTCCTGGAAGTGTTTGCACATTGGCTACTCTGTTTCTTTACTAGCATAATTATTTTGGCTGGTATATCTGGAAGCATAAGAATAAAGGCAAAAGTGTATGCAGTGGGGAATGAGCATTTATATCTGAGGCTTAGTGGCAGAATGTAAGGGATGAAGTAGCTAAATGCCGGATATATATTTCATGGCTTTGGCTGCAAATAAATCTTGAGGTCTACACCAATAAACTGGCTCATTTGAAGTCAATGACTTTGAGATGAGAGGCAGAGTAGCAAGTAGTGATTGACTCAGCAGGTAGCTGATCAGGCCTTAAATCAGAGGGCAGCCTTTATCCTTGTTGCCTATGGTGGGGGAACTTGCATTCATCACCTGCCTTTCCCACCTCAAACATGACTGACATGTACTTACCGTGCAGGGTGGCATCTTTTCATGCATATCCATTCCATCCTCCTTAACAGCGTAAAGCTCCTCTGGATAGTGTAACAACAGTGATACTGTTTGCGGTAACTTTGTAAGTCTGGTGTACAGTGCCTTGTATATGGTTAATACTCACAGGAAGTCTGCAAATCTATGATTTATGAAATAGCAAAAATGACTTTTAACATGGAAAAAATAGATGCAAATGCCAAAGGCAGTGGAAACATTAATTACTTGATGTTTCCAAGGTCTCCCTTTCACTTTCCCATTGTGCCAAAGTAAAGCAGATTTTTTCCCCCCTCCAATTTACTAAAAAGATGATTGTACCTGAAGATAAAGTTACTGAAATCCTGGAATGTTTTAGCAACTACTGGGATCAATATTGATAAATAATGTGTCACATCTGAGTTCTGGGAGCAAAATAAATATTTTGGCTTCAAAAGCTGTTAAACCAAGACAGGTGTATCATGTTTACAAGGGGTATGACATTGTAAACAGCCAAAACAGCCCATCCAGATGTGCAGTGATCTGTATTCGTGAACCCAGAGAACCCTGTTGCAAGTTTTATGGGTAATTTTTGTTTTTGAGTGTTTAGACACCTTCGCAGCCAGCTGGAATGGAGCCAACCTCAGGAGCAACACACAGACAAGTGGCTATTATCTAATCAACTCCTATCAAACCCGCCAGTGCTGAAACAGTGCTTCCTTGAAACACTTATTACAGATAACATTTTGATTGTTAAATTTATGAAGTGTAAAGTTATATAACTTCTTTTCTGAAAAAGTCAACACTGAATTTTCATACACACATCCACCCACAGACATAGCTCTGCAGTGGAAGCACTAATAAGGTTGTTGACAAAAATAAATTACATAAATTGTGTTTAGTAATTTTTAACACTCACTGAGAAAGTCCGCACAGGGGGCACGGCCTTTCCAATTATGAAAAATGTTATCCCGAGTAATTAGCAGAGTGTGTTGACAGAAGTGTCATATGGAGCGGAGGTTGCATGCTTTATCTTCTGGAGTACAGGAGGCAATTTTTTTATGGTAGTGGGTATCGAATTTAGGACCTTATGCTTAGGGAGGTGGGTGTGGCACCCTGAGCCACATCCTTGGCCCACTTGACAATGTTTTGAATCCAAAGTTTTGCTAATTTAACACCTTTTCATTTGGGTGTAAATGTTTATTATAAACTTCTTAAAGACAGCACGTTTTAGAAGACGCCACTGCTATTCTGTCTGCTGTTTCATCTTGAAGGTCAAATGTCACTTTTTCAAGTGTGTGAGTAGTTCAGCAGCGACTATCAATACAGTATAGATTCCACATATGTGATCATACAGTGTTTGTGTGTGTGTGTGTGTGTGTGTCTCAGGATAAAACTGAGTTTCCCAGGCTTTTCTGATTCTCACTCTCACTGGATTCAAGGTGTGGACAATATAGCCCTCATCATATCTGTGCTTAGCACAGACAAGTAGGTACTTTGGCCATTAGCTGCATCAAGTACAGTTGCTTGGGCTACATTGGGGCCACATTCCTGAAGACCCCATGCACTCATATATTCAGTATTGTTTGTTTCATTATTTTAGTCTCACAGTATCAACTTTTGACCTAATAACTTTCAAAGTTAAAAAGATTTTTAGTGAGATATGTGATATTAATTGCTCTCTTAATTCCTACAAAGACCCTCGCAAAAGTTACAAATAGGCATTTAACACAAATCCAAAATACTTTCTCCACTGGAAGACTCCTTTGCTTTCCCTGAAGAATTTTTTGTTCTTTTTTTTTTTGGAGGGTTTATCAGAGATTAAACTCAGGTCCCTTTGCTTGTGAGGCAGGAATGGGAATCACTGATCTAAAGCCCTGGCCTTCCTTAAAGCACTTGGCCTTGACTCTGGACTTCCCTATACCTCCCTTGAGCATCTCTGCTGCTTCCCTGCTGTACTAGAGTCTCTTCCTCCCTTCATTTCTTTCAGTGTGGAGGCTGCCTGCATGGTGTCCTTGCTCTAGCTTTTTGGTTTGTACTGCTAGTGTATTCCTCTCATGGCTCCCTTTAACTTTTTTCTCTGGGTTTGTGTAGCACAGTCCTCTCTCCGTAGGTGTCTGGAATGCACTATGCTCTAGTCAGTGTGTGGGAAACCAACCGAACCTCTTTCCCTACAGAATTTCTTCCTGTTCTCTTTTACTCATTTTTAACTTCGGAATCATGATGAGAGTCACTGGGATCAGACCCTAGCCTGCACTCTGGCTCTTCTGCCTCTGTATGTAATGATTCACTACATTCTATAATTTCCTTCTTATTAACATGCCTTTTGTCCCTTCATTTCTCATTCCAACCTTTAGGCCCTATTTTTAATTATCTCCTTCACAGAAAGTTAACACACCTTTTGAGCAGGCACCTGAATCTTGTTTTAGACTTGTTTATTTTGTAAAGTGCCTTCACATTTGTTTTGCAAAAAATCCCCCCTTTTAAAATTACAACTTAATGGTTGCAAAGCTTATTTGTTTGAGTCACTAAATATATATTGAGTAGAATCACTATAAGACTCAGTGATGGGCTGAGGATTTAGCTCCGTGGTTCTGGCGCCTGTCTTGCAAGAGCAAGGACCCAGGTTCGATCCCTGGTTAACCACATACAATACTGGGTGTGGAGACTCACGTCAAGCAGCAATCAGTACCACACACCACAGTGCTGGGCGTGGTGGCTCACACCTGTAATCCTAGCACTTGGGAGGCCAGAGGCAGGAGGATTGCTGTGATGTGAGTTTGAGGCTGAGCTCAGGGCCAGCCTGAACTACAAAGTGAGACCTTGTCACAAAAAGAAAAAAAAAAAAAAAAAGACTCAGTGATGCCTCTGCTGGGTATAGAGACAAAGAAAGAGAAACCAACATCTCATAGAGATATATGTGTGTTCATGTTCATTGCAACTTTGCTCACAATAGGCAAAATACAGAAATACCCCAAGTGTACATTGGTAAGAAATAGGTGAAGCTACTGTGACAAGCTCGTTGAAACATAATCAGGCTTGAAAAGTGAGAAGTTCTTGTCATTTATGACAATCTAGATGAAACTTACCCTAGGAATTAAGAAAGACACATGCCCAAAAATAATATATGATCACATGTGTGGAATCTAAAAATGTCAAAGGAATAGAAACATTATAATGGTGGTTAGTGGGGGTAGGAAGGGGGTGGAAATGAGAAGACGTGAGTCAAAGAATGAATGTCTCAAAGTCAGATGTGCTGTATCAAATAATAATACTGTATTAGATACTGAAAATTTGGTACTAGAATAGATTTAGTTCAACCTCACCCTATAATCTGACAATTAACACCATGGAGAAGTAATTAGAGAAGGTATAAGTATATTAATTTGCTGACCTAGAGTAATTATTTCACTGAGTGTACCACAACATCGTGTGTAATCAATCACTAAACTGAGTTTTTACTATGTGCTTATGACTTTTATAAATTCTGGGGTACAAATATGATTTGTATAATAAGAGAAGTACTTTTTAGAATTCCTTTCCCTCCTTACACTTAAAAATTTTTTGCTATTTTCAAAACCTAGAAAAAATAACATTTACATTATATTTTTCTTTATCATATCTCATTGTATTTTCTTTATATTAAGTCCTATACATAATTTTTTTGAGTAACTTATTTGGAAATTAAATATTTGATAGCTTGTTACCTCTTCTATTGCTAATTTTCAGTGTAATTTGATGTTTCATGTTTGGTCTTGTCTTTTCATTTTGTTATTCATGCTCTGAGGTTAATGATTACATTTTAGCTTTCTTTAGACTCTTTATAATGTATTGCTCTTAGGGACTCAAATACAAATGATAAGTAAGATTAGGTAAATTTGACTTAGAAAATAAATGAAATGTCTTTTTTTTCTACTCCAATTTAAACCCAATATTGACATAAAATAGTTTGAAATATTTTTATGTGACTTATATTTATGAATATGTTTTAACCCTGGTTCAACTCAACAGTTATCTTTGAAACTTCTAAATCTCATTTACCTTTAACAGCTCCCAGGAGAATTATTGTTAAAAATGAAATCCAGGCTTGTCTCCTGAGAAGTGAATTATATCTTTCAAAATAATAATTCCACTATGATACATTTTCTGATTGACAAGATTATGATTTTGGTCAGTTTGGTCTCACGGCAAACCTTGAAAGTTCATGTAAAGAAATAAAATATTGTGTTAGTGATACAAAAATTCCAATAGAAGAAATTCTATGGTTATGTTGAATAATGAATTCATTGAAAATTTTGATATAATACAATATTTATTAAAGTTCCTATGGTAAATGCATAGTTTCTCATTGCTATAACAACAAATCACCAGAGGCTGTGTGGTTTCAAACAACACAAATTGATGTGTTCTAACTGTGTAGATCAGAAGCCCAACACGAGTCTCCCTGGGATGAAAGAAAGACATCTGAAGCTCGAGTTCCTTCCTGGACAACCCAGGGGAGAATATTTTTCTTGTCCTTTTCAACTTCTAGAGACCACCGACATTCTTTGACCCTCTTCCTTTCCATCTTCAAAACCAACAGTGTTGAGGGCCAAATCCTTCTCCTATTGCTTTCTGTCTTTTTTTTTTGTCTTCTCTCGACACTTCTTTTTGATCACAGGCAAAAACATTATTTAATTTTAAAGACTCTATGTTTTTACTGGATCATCCTAGATAATCCAGAGTACTCCTGCCTCTTCAGGGTGCTTAAATAATCACATTGGCAAAACCTTTTTTTTCCTTCCATGAGAAGTAAAATAAATTCTAGATGTGAGGAGAAGGACATCTCAGAAATCAGTATTTCGTTTTGTACATCTAGGAAGCATCCAATCTATTTTATACATCTATAATATTTAGTTCATTTTCAGCACTTAGTGTTTTAGGATTTTCAATGATTCTATATTTCTTACAATTATAAAATCTTAGGACTTGAAGCATTCATAGAACTTGTCTGAGGTTGTCAGCATTCAGTGAAGCACCAGTGGCCCACCTTTCTGGGTATTCATGTCTTTGCATAGTCCCTTCCTCTGTTAAACAAGGCTTGACTTGGAGGCCAGTGGTGTTTGGTGAAAATGAGTCTGTGTGTGTTCTGATACTGCATTGTAGAAAACACAGTAGCTTTGCCTGGGCTTCCAACAATGAAGGAAATTAGCTGATAAGGAGCAAGGACCCTCCAGCGACTTTAGCAAATGGCTTCAGGGAGAGGAATGTGGTCTCTTGGCCAACAGTTGGCACTGTCCTGCTGATCCTGTGGGTGAGCTACCTTGGCAGAGAACCCTTTGGTCCTCCCAGTCAGGCTATGAGATGACAGCCCTGGCTGACATTTAGACTGGAAGAGTATAGCAGCCTCTGGGTCAAATCTCCAAGGCTATTCTCTCAATTCCAGACCCATGGAACTCTAAGAGGTAATAAATATGTGTTTTCTGGATCAAATTTGAGATAGTTTGTAATACAGCAAAGGTAAGAACCTAGCATCTAATCTACCATTTCCAACATGTGTCCTGAAAAGCAGTAATTCAGCACTGTTTTAAACAACGTGCTTTATTCTAATAATTTTAAGTGTACAATGTACTTTGTGCCTATTCTTGGAAGTTATGATATACGTTAGCCACAAATAAACCTCACAAGGTCTAACTCCATCTGAATAATATGTACTTGACAGTGGACTAATCCCTACCATTACCGATTCTGCCACCCATGTTTAAGTAATGTCTGTTGATGGTCTGAAGAAGAACTTCCACAAGTTTGGCTTATTCTGATGGTGCTGTTTAGAAAGTAAGCAATTGGGTGGTAGAGAAAATGTAATTTTCTCAAAGGTTTTGGGTAAAAGTACCAAACATTAGATTATAGCATAATGAAACTAAGACTCAGGCCTCCTGAGTGCTGTGTCCTTTAAAAGTGAGGATCAAGTTTGCCTTAGGGCAGTGTATGAGTAAGCGTTCAGCAGCATCAGGAAGGGATGTCTGTTTCTCGTTCACTCACTTCTGCCCTCCCACTATACCCTTAGAGTGTTTATAAAGAAAATTTTAACACAAGCGAAAATCTCTTTAGGAGGAAATATCATTATTTTATCAGTTGCTTGTGACTTAGGTTGAGTCAAACTCTTGAGGTCTGATGGAAAAATACATAATAAATGAGAACCTTATCAGAGGAATGCAGTGCTTCCTTCTTTAGAGGCATCTCTCTGTTCTTTAGAGGTCTCACTCTGCTGTTTCTGTGCCACGCTTTTCTTGTGGGAAGGGACGTGAGCAGGGACTATAGGCACTTTCCCATCTAAATGTGGCTAAAACCACGTCTCCTCTTTCAGACTATTTCAGGCCTCCAGATCTCAGAGTTTTCTTTTCATAGGATGCTGAGCCTGTCTTCATGACCACAGCAAACATCATCCAGCTGTGTTCAGATACACAAGGGGGGATCAAGTGTGTCCAGGAGACACAAATGATTCTTTTTTGGAAGGGGACAGAGTATAGACAAATCCTCAGGCTCTTCACAGTGTAGGTAGATTGGAGTTGAGTTTGGAAAGGGGAGGAAAGTGTCTTGAGACTTGGGTACTTGTGCTCCTGGAGCCTTAGATTGCGGCACCAAATAGTGAGTCTGCATGGTTTGAACTACAATTGAGCTTGTCAAGTTAGTATGAAAATATATTTGTCCAAAGAAGTAGATAAAATATATTTTATTCAATAGTTTTTAACTGGATTCACAATTTTTAAACATTTACACACATGGTATTAGGACCACCATTTGTACTCTTTCCCCTGCCCAGCATCTTTGCTGGAGGAGTGGCCAAGTGTGTCCCTGTGTACACACACAGAGGGACACACTTGTGGAAGGGATACCCTGTGTGTAAGAGAGCGATGGGGAGTGGGCTCTAATAAAAAATAATTTTCTAGCATTGCTTTTGGTCTTGGACCTTTTATTTCTCTGGTAATTTGTAGAAGGATTTAAAAATAGTTCATGCCCACAATTGAACTCATTAGAAGTTAAATTCCTGGATTGGAGTTCTCAGTTTTTCTATATACTAAGGAGCTTAGATGTTGAGATGTTTCAATTCTTAACAATCTCCTTTGCCCTTAGTTCCCTTAGTCCAGCATTAACGAAGTGTATTTCTGGGACCAGCAACATCAGCATTACTTATGATTTTATTGAGGAAGTAAATCTGACTGTTCTATACCACAACCTACTCAAAACCATGGGGGTAGACTTCTTGAAACAGATGTTTAACAAAACCTTCCCTCCGGGTGATTCGGGAGAAATTGTAGCTAAGGCTTAGGAACATAATCTTAGCCTGCATTGACTTCTTGATGCAGTTGATGAAACAAATATGACTCAAGGATTTTTTGTTCCTAGCCCTCTTGGCTCAATAAACATCATACAAATACTATTCAGAAAAATAACATAACTTTATAATTGAAATAAAGAGAGCTTTTGCTTTGAATTCTTTCTACAAACAATACTTAATTGTATTTTAGATGTTACAATAATTGCTAAATCTTGTCCTGGTGGTGCCTTGTGATAATACTTTCTCGTTTTGGTTTCCTTATTTTTATATTTGGCAGTGACTCGAAGTTGTAGTTTTGATATTGCTGTTTTCCAGGCCCAAACCCTTGAGATCTGCTTCACCAAGGACTGAAATGTCATAAAGTAGAATCAATAAATTAAGTTAATTCCCAGCTTCAGAGTTGGAGAAAAATTCAACAATTTTTCGGTATGCAATTTAACTTCCAGAAGGAAAACAAATCTACTGCTTGTTTTATTTCTCTTGTTTTATTTTCATAGTTTGATCCAATTCTCTGATCACAGTAGCAACGCAAATCCACTCACCTACTCTGATATTCACTGTAAATTGAATAATAAAAAACTCACTTTTATCTAGTGGCAGAAAAAGAGGGTAAAGAATTCATCATATCTCTCTGAGCTTTAAAGTTGGGTTAATATTTATTAACTTACTGATCTTTAATGTAATTTCACTTTGCGTCTACTTAAAAATAAAGTGAATTTATATAAAATAGAGGATACCAAGAGAAGACTGTTACAATTTGGATAAGTTCACACCAAAGTCTTCCGTGTTGAGGGCTTGGATCTCAGCCCATGGTGGTCCTGAAAGATGGAGTCCAGGGAAAGGAAGTGAGGTCACTGGGGGTGTGTCCTGGACAGTATACTGGCATCATGGCTCCTTCCTTTTCCTCTCTTGCTTCTTCCTTGCCACAAGGTGAATAGACTTGTGCATGCTCCTTGCTGTGATCTACTCTTTCACTGCAGGACCAAAAGAACAGACAAAAGATCATGGGCTGAAATCTGTGGAACTTTAAGTTGAAATAAATCTGTTACCCTTTTATTATCTTAGAAATTTTGTCACAGTTATGGAAAGCTAACTAACAGGAGTTGTACATGCAAACATTTTGGGATCAAACGTAATGTCATGTAGGATAACTACTTACAACTCGATCATTGGTCTTCTTCCTTACCTTGTTCATGCGTTGTCTCCATATGAATATTGTACAATATGAACACAATAGGAATGTTGTGGCTGATGTCATTGCTTATTCAGGTGAATGTGAAATGAAGTTGATCCTCTATCATAACTTAATCTTCCCGTGGGTGTTGCTAATCTGAGAAGACACCTTTCACTAACCATGAGTGCATTTTTAATAAAGGATTTAGTATATTTAGTGAGTGAAGTTGAATGGACTGTGTTTACGTTTACTCGTTT
>PVIR01024907.1:0-25385 GCA_004026965.1 Petromus typicus | reverse complement strand
AGCACATTTTCATAGGAACCTAGCTTTCTATTTCTTTAGGACACTACAGTCAGTGTAAGCAAATAAGTCACACTGAAAGTGAAACTAATATCTGTATTATTAATGTTTATTTTGCCATGGAATATAAACACTTTAACAATGAGTCTGAAAAGATCACCAGGTGATATTTTCTTATCCTCAGAAGTTTCTTTGAAGACTGAGGCTTATCATTTATCCACACATTTAGCAAACATTTCCAGCCAGTGGTATTTTGCATGTTTAGTGCTTTGCATTTGAGTCACTTACTCTTACACAATGTTGCAATCATAGTTTTTTCTTCTTCTTTTTTTCTGACATTTCTTAAATATTATCTCCACTTGTTTTTTCTCACTGTGTATAGCGAGGGTCTGTTTTCTTAACCCACTTGCCTGCACATGTGTTTTTCTCTGTCCCCCAGATTCATTTGTTGTGATGGGTCATTAGCAGGATTTGGTTCATTTATTTCATTAATAGTTTAGATTCATGTTTGAATTTATTTGAAAAGAGAACACATGATTCTGAAAGTGTTGCAAGGAGGAACATGTCAACTGTTAGCTCTCGCATACTAATCTTGAGAGAGTTCCCATAAATTACTATCATAACACACTACCTTCTGATTTCTGCAACTAATCAGAGCTAAACAGTACAGGCATTGTACAGTTGCCAGTTTCAGACATCTCAGGGCATTTGAAATGGTGTGTTACTTTTCTGTGTTAGGTGAAAGGAAAATGTATTAGCATCTGCAAGGTATTCTTAATGAATGAATTAAAAACATTTAAAAATTTTATATTATTTTTCACTAGCTCTGAAAGCTAAGAAACTGTACATCACATTAGTTACTCTAAAAGGCTAACATTTTTAGTAATAAAAACATTATCTCCCTGTTATTATTTATTTTGATCCTCTTTTGGTAAGTAGCACAACTATCCATAATAAAACAATCTTAAATGTATACCCTCTCTAGAGCCTCAAGCTGGGGAAATCCTTTCCACAGGACAGTCTTGACTTTGAAGTCAGATTTTCTTTCAGCAATTGATCATCACAAAACTTTGTATGTAGTGAGCTGTATTCAGGTAAATGGCATTTACAGAGCTACAATTTACATTAGACTAGAAATAGTCATTCCCAGAGTCAGAAATAGTATGTCCTACTTCCATACATATGTTTCAACAGTGCTGAAAACTATTAACAGATGGAGACAAGTTTAAAACTTAACTAGAAAGAAACAAACATAAAAAGTTAGAGACTGGCCACCCAATCTAGTAGACACTAGGTTGTAGTATCTATTTAAATTTAAATTAATTGAAATTTAAAAAAATTCAATTCCTTGGTCATATTGGAATAATGGACGTATCTAACGATCAAATGCCTCGTATGCACAGAGCATTTCCTCGCTATCTAATAATCTATCAGACAATAAGAAACAGAAGAATGGTGTTAGGAGGATATTGATTAACATTTATTCCAATTTTACCTGCATCAAGCGAATATTTGAATACAGGCAATCATGTATTTCTGAAATACACATACTCACATCCAGCAACTTTATATTACTGTATATATTTTTCTAGAAAGAACAGAAAGTAACATATTAAAGGCTAACAGCAGTCTCCTATCAGTCTGCTCTCCCAAGTTGAGCAGCATCACGGAGTAAATGTTTACTGACTCCCACTTTCAGAAGTTAAAGCCGCAGTCTCCACAGTGATGGCATTTGGAGACACGGATCTCAATGAAGGTCTGGAGAAGGTGTGGAGAGGGCGCTCGCGACCCGCTCGAGCCCCGGGAGGAGTCTAGACCCCGCAGGTCTCCTCGCGATGTGAACACCTAAGTGAGCCGGTGGGACCCTCTGTGAGCCGGGAAGAGCTCTCTAACGCCCTCGGTCTGCGCTCTCACCTCGGAGTTTGCGCCTGCACCACCCGAGAGAAGATAAATTTCTCAGAAATGTCTGCGCTGATTGCTCTACAGACTGAGCTCGTTTGCATTCCCACCAACAGTGTAAAACGGCTCCTTTGTTTCTATTGCCTCAGTAACATTTATTAAAATTTGATTTATTTTTCTTTCCATTTTAATTTTTCTTCAGCACATAATTACAGAGCTCACAGTGAGTCCATTCGTAGTCGGGCTCATGTATCTAACACACCTTCATTCTCTTTTCATCCACTCGCTCTGCCTTCTCCCTCCCTCCATCTCTTAGTCCTTGATTTCTTGATTTCTATTCTATCTTTTTGAAAGACATCATGTTACAATGAGATTGACATACCCACATTTATAGCAATATAGCTCATAATAGCTAAATCTTGGAAGTGACCAATATGTCCATCGACTTATGTGAATACACAAGAAAATATGATACTTAGACACAGCGGAATACTATTCTGCTATGAAGAAGGGTAAGTCTGGATCCTGTGTAAGAGAACCGATGCATGCAGAGCCCATAACACTCAGTGAAATAAATCAGATACAAAGGCTTAAATATCATGAGGTTGTTCTTATAGGAGAAATCTGAGTTATAAATAATTTATAGTGCAAAATAAAAGATAATAGAAAAGGGTAAATCTTTTGCAAAAGAAAAGGAGAGCAAGAGATATGGGAGGATGAAAATAAAATTAAAATGTGTTATGAGTATGTACCAGCTCTCCAAGATAAATGTAATCATTTTGTACCATAAGATGTATTTTAAAAAAATTTACAAGAAAATATTCTTTACAAGGAAAATAAAAACAGAAATTGAATTTCTGTTTTTAAGCCAATAGGGCTGTGGTATTTTATCCTATATGCCTAAGCTGCCAATATTATATTGTCAATTTATTTAATCTATCAAGGTCAGAGGCCATATCTTCCTTTTACTTATATTAATTATTAATCTCTAATGTAGTGTCTATCTTCCTTTTAAAAATTCCACAGCTAATATATTTTTCATCATTATTCATGAGTAATTATATATAACAAAAATATTAGAAAGCAATATTTTGTTTCCTTTTATATCTTACTGGAATTTAGAAGGTGTTTTCAGTTCCAGATGTGTAGGGATGTGTGTGACTAACTTCCCACACAGAACATCAGCTTTACTCCCCTGTGTCAGCACTTGTCACTGGTCTTTCACAGAAACTACTTTTAATTATTTCTTTGGCTTATCTGCCATTGTTCCACCCATTTCCTCTCCAGAATTCCCATATCACCCAAATTTACATAAGAAATACCTCTCACTTTTAACGTGCTTAATACTCATGAAGTTATTTTGATCTATTCAGTTCACTTGTTAATTCTACTATTTGTTATTTCCCTGTGAGAACCAGTCCATACATTCCTGGTCCAGACTGTCCTGGAACAAAGAACCAACAAAGCCTAATTTATGGAGAAATTGTCATTGACTTTTGAAGTGTCAACCAACAACGAAATATGGTTCTCATCTTTCAACATGGGGAGCTCAGTAAAAAGTAACTGGCTAGAACCTTTTGTAATTAAAAAGACACTCCAAACAGATAAATAATATGCAAAGATTACCAGACTCACAAAATAAAGCACATATGTGGTGGTTAAATCAGAACTAAAGAATGTTGCATTTGCCATCTTAGCTTTAAATACAGGCAGAGTTAAGTTACTATTCAAATCTGTCCCCAGTCTGATTGCCCCTCCTCCATCCTCTCAAGGAATATCTTGAATTTCATGTGTGTTACAGGTTGGTCTAGAATGTCCCTGAAAAGCCTCAGGTGTTCAGAAGTGGCCTTCGGCGAGTGACTGGCCCAGGGCACTGCTAGCCTCACCTGTGGGGGTGGCTGGGTGTAACCTGCAAGAGAGGTGCTGCTCCTGGGCCTTTGCCCTCCCTGTCTCCCCATCACAAGGTGAGCACCTCTCTGTCCACCATGCCCTTCCTGACTTGGGACCTGCTGATTGTGGACTGACGATTCAAAACACTATGAGCCAAAAGCAACCCCTTTTTATGTAAATTGAGGATGTGTCTCAGCCATGAGAAAGTAACCAAGATAACGTGCCTCTTCATTCATGATTTCCAGCTTTGTAATGTGTTTGTTAAAAAGTTAATATTGAAATACATGCAACCTTATGATGCAAAAACTATTTTTGAGAGTGGATTATAAATATTCAACTTAATAATTAAAGACTTTAGCATAAATGAATATTTTTGCTTACTGTTTAAACCCAAGAATATTAAAGAATATTTTTTAACAAGGAGACAATTTTACTGCATTTATTTCTGAATCATCTTCCGTTCAAGGAAAAAACTGCATTCCTTTATGAGAAGGATTTCTCTTAGAATTCTTTTTCACTGATTCCCAGATAAACAATGGCTGTTAATTTAATTATCACAACAATTGATTGAAATTATCTAGGCATGCCCTTTGAAATATGCAATCTGCAGCATGTTCTAAAAAATCTAAGTGAGTAAAGGTTTAAAAGATTATTATAAACTTAATTAATAGCCACATACTAAAACTAGACCTGAACTGCAACCTTTAGAGTACATGAATCGTACCTTAGTGAACCTCATGACTGAGTCAGTGTCACATGCGGGTGTTTGCTGGTGACCCTGTATTGGCAGCATGCTCTGCGTGATGCAGTGGAAACACTGAACTCTGCATTTAAGGAGCTAAAATGTAGCTGGTGACCGAACATGACAATCCGAATTCCAGTGAGCATTACTGACTTTGGGTAATTAAATCTTGAAGAGTCTTCTGCAAACTACACTTCCTATTGGATTTTGTGAGTGAAAAAAGATCAATGAGACTTGAAATAGCCAAAGAATATGTAATGAGAAATAGTGACACAGGGAGTGTGTCTTGCCTGGGTTAAAACAGGAGAAGCAATACTGGCAATGGAAGCTTTAATTAGAGTGCTTGGTGCATAATGGAAAATGCTAAAAATAACTGATTTTTTTAAAACTGAAGATAATGGAATTCAGTATGAACTACATTTCAGGTTTTTGAAAATATTTTATTCTTTTATTCCTTTCCTTCAGCCTATGGCCCAGATAGCAATAATAAGCATTTCTGAATACATTTGCATTCTTCCCCTTCAACTTCTGAGAAAAAGGTGGATTAGAAAAAGTTAGAGAAATGTTGTAAAATTAAGTAATGTAACTTTGTTGGGTCAAAATTGTAGGTTAAAATAATCTTTAATGATGGCTTTCATTAACAGCCATTCCACCAGATGTGTTAGAAGAACATTCACAAATTTATCAGGAAGAGAAATGAGGCGTAGAAAAGTAAAGAGGTTCAGCCACCAGCAAACAGTGCTTCTGGGACAGAGTTGAAGAGAATTCTAAGGTTGGAAGGAACATTCAGAGGCTATCAATTGCCATTCTCATTTGTCTGCCCTCCAGACAAGAAATTTCTATGTCCTTTCTCACTAACTTTTCCAAACTTTATTATGAGTCTGCATTAGTTATCTCTACGTAGAACAGCTCTTGTCAGATTTAAACCCACTTAAGCAGAATGAACATCATTCCAACAAATAGTATTGTCCTAGTATTGTCAGCTGCCTGAACATAAAAGGCACAGGACTGATAGCTTTATACATTTTCAATGTATAATTTAAGACTATGTCCACCATAAGCCCATGTGTTTCAATATTGGCTCTCTTTTTACAATCCAAGAGACAAAATAAAGTGTAGCAAGGCTGCCATAAACAAGTCTCAATATAAGTAGTTATCTTGCAAACTTTATGTTTTGCTTTGGTTTGCTTTTGTGTTTGGCATGCTGTATGCTGAAAGGCAGCTGAGTTCACATGGAAAAGGGTCACTGAGGGTCATTAGTCATTACTGCTGTCATTTAAACTTCTATATCAGTTCAATCTACTCTGAAAAGATATACTTCAAACAATACAGTAGGGAGAAAGTACAATGATGCTACAGCCCCAGATTTCAAGAAACTTTCAGAGACAGGCTTACAAGAGGGAAAATTTTTTCAAAAAGCCAAAGTTCCACTTGACCAAGCTAGACCATTTCTGAGGATATTCTAAAAAGAGTGCATGACTTTATACTGAAGAGGAGACCATGTTTATAACAACACCTTCGCAACAGCTAAGCTCCGGAAACAGTCTGGATGTCCATTACCAGAGAAACAAATAAAGGAAAAGTGACCTATGTACCCAGCAGAATATTGTTCAACCATAAAGCAAAAGCTTGTCATACCATTTTCAGGAAAATGGATAGAATTAAGATAATTCTATCTTGTGCAAAGATCCCAGTGTTAAATCAAATGAAACACAAAGTTAAATATTGCATGATTTCTCTTGTATGAGAAACTAAAATATAAGTAAATAAAATAGCAAAATAATAGCTGTAAGAAAAAAGAACAAACTTTCTGGGAATGGGACGGGGAACTGGAGGAAAGGAGAATGTAGGGAAAGGAGTGGAGGGACAGAAATGATCAAGATACATCATAAGGATGCACCAATTTGCCAAAATGAAACTGGGCATTATGTATAGCAAATATACACTAATTAAAAAACAAAAAAAAATTTAAAGTGGCCTACTACCATTCAAGAAAATTTTAGGTATAATTGATGCAGAACATTTTACATATTATTGAAATAAATAATTCAATGAACAACCTCATATCTGTGAGAGTAAATTGCCTCTATGCTCATCCACTAATAACGGCACATCTAAAAGAGTCCTTTAATTCCATTTCATGGGTTTTCCTCTAATAGACAAAGTTAATTTTAAAAAGATAAATAACTAACAAAACATGGAAGCAAAATGAGAAATGTATTCAAAGTCTGTGACAGCCACTAGTTAATGCTATCGTGTAGAAGACCTGCCAGCTCTCACTCTCTGGACTTCGAGGGGACATTACATTCAGGTGGTCTGTGTGGTTGGCCAAGGCCTGAGTCCTCCACAGCAGGATGCCCTCATGGATCCAACCCTGTTTTCTCTCATTCCCTTTCAAAGTTGCTGATCCCTAACAGAGATGAGCCTGACAACATCTGTCTCAGTGTTGCTTCATTATAGCCCTTTCCACGCTGTTGGACACAGTGACCAAACCTCAGTTACTTACTCTGACTGTTAAGTGGCCTTGCTAATTCCCCATGTCCCATTTCCTCCTGGCTGTTTGTATAGAACAGTGGCCAGAGCATCCTCTTAAAAGAAACCTATGGCTCCTCTCTCCCCAAAGCCCTCCAGGGCTTACCTGGTGGACCTGAGCCAAAGTCAGTACTCCTGTCCTGTCTCTCAAGGCTCAGCATTGTCCCTCCTTAAAGAAACCACTTGAGTTTATTCCTACTACTTTTCCCACCTTGCTGTGTTTTAGCTACCTCGCTCTTATTTCATATGTCTCCTTTAAAGCTCTATTCATGCTGCTTGTTGTTTGCATAATCCGCAGCTGGTCACTTCCTTTGCTTATATCCTCCAATACAGTCTTTGTACCGTGGCCTTATCTAACTACTACACTAACTATACCACCCTCTCATACTCCCCAAGCATTCCTATTTTGAGTAGATTTACTTTATTTCTAAGGATTTTTTTCCTGCTGACCCACTATATGTTAACTTGCCTCCTCCAATGAAAAATTAGGTTCCCTAAGGAACATGACCTTGCTTATGAATTAATTAATGATTAAATAAACCAACTACAAAGAGTACAATGCAACTTCTTGGAAATAATAGAGATACTTAAGGTGTAAAGCCAGAGTTCCCTAATTTTATCATGTTATAGAGATCTATGGGAGCACCTGATAGTGCCGAAGTGAGGATTCCAAAAACACTCCCCTCTGTTTCTGTGACATCCCTCAAGAACCAATGCCTTTCTGAAACTATGATTGTTAGTAAGGGTGTTGAATGCCTCTGGCTGGGAACTTTTCTAAAGTCTGGGCCTATTTTAAATGTTATCATCATTTGGAAAGGAAAGTTAAGGTTTAAAACTATTTTTTAAAGGGTAAGAATTTGATCATTATTAAAATGATTCTGACATGTATTTGTACATAAAAGGCACACTGTGAGAGATACATTCTTTTAAAAATATAATATTAAGGGCCGGGGATATAGTTCAGTGGTTCCGGCGCCTGTCTTGCAAGCGCAAGGACCAGGGTTCGATTCCTGGTAAGCACATAACAATACTGGGCATGGAGACTCACGCCCAGCAGCAACCAGTACCACATACCACAGTGCCGGGTGTAGTGGCTCACGCCTATAATCCCAGCACTCAGGAGGCAGAGGCAGGAGGATTACTGTGATGTGAGTTTGAGGCTGAGCTCTGGGCCAGACTGAACCACAAAGAGAGACCCTGGCTCAAAACAAAAAGTAAAAAAAATAAAAATAAATAAAAATAAAAATATAATATTAAAATATTCTCATCACAAATACTGCAAAACAACAAATAGGATAGTAAGCCTAAATAAAGAACCCTAAGAAGCATTTAATTAACTAGAGTCTGAGAGAAAGACCTGTCCGAAGACTCCAAGGATGGGGACTGCCCCTCAGCCAGAATCGCCTCTCTGTCTGGGAGCTGCGTAAGAAGCAACCAAAGAACGCTGTGGCTACGATGACCCTCGTGCAATAAGACGGGGGACGTATAATTTTCTCTGGGACGAAAATGCCAAGCAAAGAAAAGAGGCAGATTTAGGATTCCCAGGAAAACGTTGTTCATCACAGAAAAGGAATATCCAGTCGCTGTCACCTTTTCACCTCAACAAAACACACAATCAGGGGTTGTAAACTTGAATTATATACAAGCAGTTCCTCATCCACCCAGTTACAGAGGAGAGAAAAGGCTATATAATTAGTAGTGAAAAGGGACAAAGGATTCTGAGAACAATTGAGTCAAAGGAAAATTATGAAGAGACTTCTATAGTTGGAAAAGCTTTTTTCAAACAAAACAGAAAATCCAACTTTTTCACCAGAAAAAATAAATTCACTTCTTATAAATTCAAAGTCATTACATTTCAAATTAAAAATCATATGGAGAGGTGTACAGTTGACTTTACAGTTGAAAATGTAGGACTAATAGTTAAGTATATGCATATAAGTATACATATATTTATATATAATTATGCCTTTAAGTATATCAAGTTTTTAAAAACCTAGAACATTTGACCTGATTAACGCTATAGTCTTTTAAAGGAGCTCAATATCACAACTATAAAACTGAAGTGTATTTTAAAGGATCTCTCACTAAAGCCCATGCATAACAGAATCATTACTCATAATAACAAAAGCGGAAGTCTGCATAGCTTCCTGGTATCAAACACAACGAACCAGACAGCATTCTAAAGATTCACACGTATTTTCCTCCTCTGTCTCCATTGCCAGGTCTTAGATCTCCCTAGGATTCTGTTTGCAGATGAGGAAACTGAGAGGGGCAACCCCAGCTCTATAAGGACACGGAGCTAGAAGGCCGGGAGCCGGAATCCTGGCCAGGTGCTCCGACTTTGGCTTGGGTGTCCATGTTTTTAATCACTGTCCTGTTAACACTAACAACTCAGGGAATGATGGAAATAAAAAGCTCTGGGAGGAAGACTGTCTCCGTCTCGCTAGCAGACACTTGTAAACAGCAAAATCAAGCAATCTTAGCTCATTTTCTCTCCCCAGTGCCAAATAAACAGCTTGACTAGCAGTTCTGAGCGAGGAACTCAGTGGATTTGGCTTCCGCAAGCAGAGTCATCGTCGAGTACCATGTACTACAGGGAGGCCCTTGGCCAGCGTCCTTGTTGACGCTCTTTGCAGCACTGTTAATGATGTGTTCCTAGCGGAGATTTAAACCACAACAAAGTACATCACACCCAAGAAAATTCAGAGGATAGCCCTGTGTCCTACCTAAGCTCCTCACTGTATCGTCAGGATTTTCTCCCAAACAATTGCTTTGGAATTTTGACTAAAGTTCTTCGACACTCGGGAAAAATAGACTAATAGTAACTTTTTATTAAGTTTCATATGGCATAGTTTTGCTACACATTAGATAGTGACATGAAATGTTTTAGCCCGATCAGTAGATAAAAATATTAGCTTTGTAAGAAACTATCATGCTTTCCTGGATATTCACACATAGGTACATCAAACATTTTTAAGGTTTCCATTCTCACCTTTCCAAGATTTCATGTTCATTTGTACTTAGCTCAATCTCTTCCATTTATAAATTTTTAACATATTTTCCAATCTTATAAACAGGCTTCAGAAAGTCAGCTTTGTGAAAAGTTAATCCTGGATAGACACCTTTAATGGCCTTTTACAATATCAATCAAAATGAATATCAATCATTTTGATTACACCTGTTGAAACAAGTCATGCATCACAGCAACCTGTCTGCCTACTTTGCTCTCAAAGTCAGGGAAGTGGACTACTGTATTAGGACCTATTATAAGAATTATCCTGTGAAAGTAAGTGTGAGTCAGAGACCATGCAGGAGAGAGTGGACTGAAGTCAGTGGTCCCAGGAAAGACTGAAAAAGCTGACAGTGAGTCGCAAGTGAGGAGAAGAGCGTAGAAATGGGATCCAGAGCCCGGGGAACAAGTGTGTGTGCTTTGCCTTGGGGAGCATAATTTACATGTAATGTGGCAAACCCCCAAGTTAGCAGCTTAATGTCAAGCTTTATCATCTCCTACTTCCTGTGGGTCAGACATAACATAAATAATTAAAGAGTAAAACAAGTTTCCAGAAGGAGTGTAGGCTCCACTTAAATGTTACTATCTGACCCTAAGAAAAATGTACCCAGATAGCCTGATATCCAGGTCCAAACGGCCTAAAGCATTAAAGTAAATCTGTAAAGTAAATCATTTAACTTTTTCACCAATATTTTTCCAATTAAAATTATATATGTATATATCTATCCATCCATCCACCCATCCTCAGACCATGTAAAAATCACTATGCTCCATATTGCCATTCATCAGCATCTGATAAAAGTTCCTATCAATTAGGCTTTCATTTTGATTACCTGTTCTATTCAGGTAATATTTATTGAAAGGCTAGCACGTCAGCTACCAGGTAAACAGTGGTTAATAGTAAGATTTCCCTCTAGCAAATATGATCCATTCAAACTTTCTCTGCTGTGGTTTTTCTGAGTTTATTCAGAAAAGTCTCAAGTTCAATTGCCACTGTCTTTTCTTTGTATTTTTGTCTTCTTTCTAATGATTTTTTTACTTCTATTTCAACATCTGCATCTGGATTTAATTTTCTGCCATGGTAGATAAGTGCTTCACCCATTATGATATAGACTTATTATTCTATAATTTTAGTCTTCCAATTTTCCTTTATTTTGTAGAAGTCCCTTTCTGACTTATTTTGTTCCTATTTAATAGAAGCCTATTGAATTCTATTGAAAGTTCATTTCAAAATGCTTTTCTTTAGAACAGGCTGGATGATGTTCCCTTCCATTTATGCTATAATACATTTATGTTAGAATACTGGCTCCACGTGGATTAATTTTTTGTGATTTTTCAAATGCTGTAGCTGGTTCCTTTGAGTAAGAGAAACACAAACAAATACAAAACATACATATCCTTCCTTCTTGACCTCATGTTTGCCCTCAAGTAATAAACCTTTGAGCATTCCGACTGTGTTGAAGACTTTCTCTTGGGTTTCAGCTGGAGGCAGACTTCCGAGCCGAGGTACTTGGTCTAATAGGAATGCACAGTGGAAATAGGAAGAGGGAACAGAAAGAGGAAATGAAGAATAATGTGGAGTTCAAACTACTAAGAAAGAACTTCCAGGCCCCCATTTGCTGTGTAGCTCTGCCTCTGGGCACATTATAATTAAGGAGATAAAAGCTGTCCCCTGGCCTCGTGCCTTCCAGTCCCCTCAACTGTGTTCAACTTCCGGATCTGGTCATTTTGTCTAAGTAGAAGACAAAGCACATCTGGTCTTCTCAAAACCACAAATATCACATATCCATTCACACTACCTCATGAGAATCCACCAAATGCAGTTAGATTTTTAAAGTAATTTTTAAGAAATGAGATCTAATGACTTTTATATAGATTTCAGGAATTTTAAAAAAATATATTAAAACATATTCCACTTTGACATCATTTTGGCCCCAGTGAAACCTTTATTATGTTATATTATAAAAGTTTAATGAACATATTTTTACTATACTTTGAAATATTTGTTAGCTATTATTCTAGAGATATCATTAATATCTTTACTTATCAAATTTTATTAATGATGTTTTAAAAACTAAGCTGAGAATATCTAAAACATGGTGACATTACCTAGAAAAATATTATAATATCCTTTTTTATATTTTTAATTCATTGCCTGGTCACTTGTACCCTATTTAAAGAAGGTAAAATATAAGTAGGATCTTGTATCCTTCTTCTATTAAAGCACTACAGAGAATTCAAAACTTTTCAGTTTCGGGCCGGAGAGTTAGCTCAGTGGTTCCGGCGCCTGTCTTGCAAGCACAAGGACCCGGGTTCGATTCCCCGGTAACCACATAACAATACTGGGTGTGGAGACCCACACCCAGCAGCAACCAATACCACATACCACAGTGCCAGGTGTGGTGGCTCACGCCTGTAATCCCAGCACTCGGGAGGCAGAGGCAGGAGGATTGTGATGTGAGTTTGAGGCTGAGCTCAGGGCCAGCCTGAACCACAAAGCGAGACCCTGTCTCAAAAAACCTAAAAAAAAAACAAAAACAAAACTTTTCAGTTTCTACCCAAAATATCAAGAAGAAAAAACTGATGAAGATGTTTGACCAAAAGAGTAAGTCCTAGACATCAAAGATGAGTGAAATCTGGGTGGATTTTCTGCCTCTCTCCTTCTCTCTCCCTCCCTGCCTGTCCCTCCCTCTCCCTTTCCCCCTCCTTTCCCCTCTCCTCCTTCCTCTCTCCTCCCCATTCCCTCTCCCAGGGATCAGACTCAGAATCTTAGCTGGCCAGGCATGGCACCACTGCACTACATGCTTGGCCTGAGCAATATATTTCTAACAACATAAAGAAAAATATATATTCCCAACAAGTTACTCAGAAAACATGAAGGACCCACCAAACTATTTATAGGAAAAACAGGAGTGTCTCATTTTGCTAAATGTTTAACAGCATTCCTTTCCATTTATCATGTTTGTACAGCAATGTTTTGTTGATTAAAAAGTGTAACAAATGGGATCTCATCCTATCAAAAAGCTTCTGCACAGCAAAGGAAACTACCGACAGAGCAAAAAGGCAGCCAACAATATGGGAAAGAATGTTTACCAGCTGTTTCTTAGACAAAGGGCTACTATCTGGAATATATAAGGAGTTAAAAAATATCAGGCCACCCAAATTTAAAGACCCAGTTCAAAATTGGGCATGTGAAATGAAGAGATACTTTTCAGAGGAAGAAGTAAGAGCAGCTAAGAAGTATATGATGAAATGCTCAACATCATTAGTATTCTAGAGATGCGGATGAAAATAACACTGAGATGTCATCTCACTCCACAAAGAATGGCTGCTATCTCAGAATTAGCCAGCAACAAATGTTGGTGAGACTGTGCAAAGAAAGGAACTCTTCTCCACTATTGGTGGGACTATAGATTTGTACAACCTCTGTGGAGATTCCTCAAAAAACTAGGATTAGAGGTCCCGTTTGACTCAGCCATCACTCTGCTAGGTATATTCACAGAAGAATTAAAAGATTCATATCACAGCAACACATGTTGCACCCATTTTATAGCAGCTCAGTTTGTGATTGCTAAATCTTGGAAACAACCAAAAAGGCCATCAACTGGAGAATGGATAAAGAAAATGTGGTTCTTTTATAAAATGAAGTGTTATTCTGTCACAAAAATGATAAGATTGAGTCTTTTATACTCAAACGAATGTACCTTCAGGACATCCTCATAAGTGAAACAAATATCTCACAGATGTGTAAATATTGTATCTTTTCCATGGTATGAGAAAATGAAGATATAAATGAGTTCTAGTATATGTAGTAGATATTGTGAAATAGAATATATTTAAAAGGATATAATGTGTAGGGGTAAGTAATGAAAGGAAAAATAATGTGATAGTAATAAAAAAGAAAAAAAGCTTATTTGTATGGGGCAGTACAGGGTGGGTGGGGGAAGGGGAAAAATTAGAATTAAGCCATGTCATATATTGGTACAAATTCTCATTGTTGAATGTGATGATGATGTGTGTATATAATGTACCAATAAAGATTTGAATTTAAAAAGACATTAAGGCATTAAAAATAGTTTTGCTATGTTTAAATTTTTATTAATATTTAAGCTATTTTTACTGTATTTTTATCTCTAAAATTTTAAAAAATAATAGCCAGAAAGTGGTTTATTAGACTTGCATGCTAAGTGCTGCAGCTGGTTCCTGCAGATGGTCGGTGATAGTTTTGATAGTGATTATCCTGAGTCCTGTTACCAATGAGATCTAACTGTCTTATGACCAGGAGCCTGATGGCTTTGTAGCCATCACTTTTTCTCCGTGGCTTGGCGGGACCCTGTGAGACGTCAGTGCCAGCCACAGTATGCATCTGCTCTGCTCCTGAAGGGGCAATCATGCTGGCCTGACTCAGGGAACTGCACTGCGAGTTTGCTCTAGGGGCACCAGGACTGCACCTGCTTCCGGAGTGTGTGTTCCCTACAAGCCCCCTTGAGATGCGGCTGTGAGGCTCTCTCATTTCAAATACCAGACTTCTCTGTCACCAGTTCTTTCAGTACTTTAGCATTCTGCTAGCAGGACATGTGGGGATATTACAAGTGTGATGCCTGCTAAGAATATCAGAGGGGTTATCCCAGGAAGGACCTGATGCAGAATGCACCACCTCTTCTGAATCACCTCGGTGTGATGCTTCCAATCAGTGTCTTAGGCTATACATTGGGAGGAACAGGAGAAGGGCTTCTCTTCCCTGTTTCTTATGAATATGACAAGTTCTTTTTTTCTGTGATATAAAGCACTAATTATTGATATATCAAAGGAAATATTTATTATTTGGAAGGGGAAAACACTTTTGTTTCTCAACAAAGTGTGGGTTTTAAGAATAATTTTTCCCTCTGGGTAAAATTCAGCAACGTTCTTTTTGTTCTAGCTGGTAAACCACAGCTTACAGGCCAAATTCACTCTGTGGGAAAAATCAAGCCTGTTTTATATGGTCTGTGAGCTAAGAATAGATTTTATATTTCAAAATATAATTTGTAAAACAATAACAAACAGAAATCAAAATCTAGAAGAGAATATAAGACAAAAGATGCTATTTAGGACATAGGGATTAAAATAATTACCATGGCAATTTACAGGAAAAAAATTTTCTCAATTACTGTATTATATAGTCTCTTCCACCCTCCAGCAGAGTGAAGGCTTTTGCACAAATGCAGGACACACAACATGAAGCCTGGTAATTTGTATCAGCTTTTGAAATCCACATTTAATAAATAAGAAAATATCAATATCTAGCATGCATTGAGTATTCAATAAATCTAATTTTCTTTTTAGCTCTCTTCAAAAAAGTGATAGAAAAAGGATAAAATTACACAATTTGAAAGCTGGGAAAATATTGAATTGATGCCTTCGATATCAAAATGGCATTTTCTTCTTTAAATTGAACTGAGGTGTTTAAAAGGGATTCAGGGCAAAGAGAAGGTGATAACTTTGTTTGAATTCATTTTAACAGGTCTGGGGAACTATCTGATAGTATTATTTTAATTTGAGAAGACTGGATATCGAGTAGATAAATGTACTTATCATATGAGAAAATATGTGACAAGGGAAACCATTACAGAATGAAGTTATATCCTGGAAAAGAAATTATAAATGACAAAACTAAAACACTAAAATGAAGACAACCATCTCACTGCTACAAAGAACAAGAATTCCTGGTAGTGAGGCTGAAACTGATAAAAAAGCTGGGACTGAAATGGACACAAAGTTGGCATTTCTGGCTTCAAAGCTAATGTTCTTCCCACTGCTCATCTGACCTTCGCTATTATGTTCTGTTACGACTAGTCCTGAACCCAAATTAAAGTGTTTGCAGGATGGTTCACGGGAATCTCTGGAGAATCTACTTCCTTGCTTCTTCTAGCTTCTGAAGCCTGGCTGCCACCAATACAATAAATACTTTCTGACTGTAACGCCTTTTTGACACCATCATGCCTGCTTCCCTCGTCCACAGTTTAAAGACACTCGCAGGAGCACTGGGTTCGAGCCGGTAATGAAAAGTCATCTTCCTACTCGAAGGGCAGCTGATTGGCCCTCTTCGTTCTGGCTCCACCCTGGATTCCGTTTTGCTGTGCAGGACCCAGGGCCCTCACACTCCCGGCCGCGTTCGTCTGCTTCTGCTTTCCACCCACACCTTCCTCCTTCTACTTAAAAATCCATGAACACATTTCTCTTGAATATATATGTTTAAAAAAAATATATATATATATAATATATATATAGTGCTTTACAGTTTAAGTGATTATTTACAATCTGACAAAGGAACAATTTATTGTGCTTGCAACAAATCTTCTTATAATATTTTTCATCCAGAGATGTGGGTTTCCATTTGTTACCTCATACATTATACGATGTCACTAGCACTCAGTATATTACATAATATCACTAGTTGGAAAATCAGCTTGAAATTTACAAACACTTGTAGGAGTCAGTGGTTGGACTTTTATCCATTAGAACTTTATATCTCTGAGAACGTTAAAAAAATCACCTAGGAATAGTGTTTTGCTGACCACTTTTATTCTTAGTGTTTAGTCCTATAAGAGTTGAAAATATATAATGCTTGGCATAGAGGAAAGATGTATTTGGCTTTTCCAGATTAACGTTATGCCTTTAATAAATATCTTAAATGAGAATTTTTATGCCTGTTAGGTCTATACTAATTGCCAATGAATTATTCAACTTAGAAGAGTAGAACTGGACATTTCACATTTTTAAAATTTGTCACCTCTTGTAATGGAGCAATTTACAAAAGTAATACAAAGTTCACTCTTTTAACAAATCACAACCAAACCATGATTATATCTAAAAGTAAGTTTTACTGATAAGCCTGATCTAGCCATTCTCGATTTACACCGAATATTCCTTATTTAGAATAAAATGAAGTTCCAATACAAACGGAGAAAGCAATTGGAATCAACGATGCCAATACCCACTTTAATAATCGCTGAGCAAGACATGCAGAAGGAAGTGTGGGCATCAGGTTCCAAACTCACTACTCAAGGAGGCCTGTGTTCCTATCCCACCACCAACCTCAGTCCCTGCTCTGCACTTTAACTTCCTGATAAAAAGTCCAGCAATGCATGATTAATTCTCAGAATCAAATAACAGAGGACATTTCCACTTCAAAAGCTTTAGACCACTAACGATCTTCCTGAGTCTCATTTTTAGAGAGTCATAAATGCTGAAAAACCACTTGGAGGCAACAAGAGGCTCTCTTGGATGGTGCATTCATTGCATCTTCTCAGCACCAACAGGAGTTCAAGGCCAGTGAGGGCCAATCTGGCAGAGGGCTCTCTGGAAAAATAACTTTATGGCCCAGCATGGGAGCAAAACAAAAATGGACATACCCGAGGCTGCTCAGTGTGGGTGAGTCACTGAGGAAATGAAGTGAACCTGTTATAATCCACAAGGCTTTGAGACTGAGATCTACAAATGAAATGAAGAACCTCAAAGGGAACCACACCAGTGAGAGGCAAATGTGTGACTTTTTGGTGAATGAGATGTCTGTAATTCTGCAAAATATAAAAAATTCCAGAGTGTGTGTATACATGAAGTACAGAGAAGGGGGGTGTTGGGGGGAGAGAGAGAGAGAGAGGGAGAAGGAGAAAGAAAAAAGAGAGAGAGAGAGAGAGAGAGAGAGAGAGCATCCCACACAACTTAAACAGGAGCTTACACAGTCATGTATATATGCTGTATAAACATAATTACTTTGCAGTGATATATGCATGTCTCATAAATTACACTGAGAAATATTAAAATTAAAATACTGATAACTGCAGGTTTTTGTAGAATTGTACAGTGTGAAAAATATCCCTTGTTGCTGGCATGTGCTCCTTTAGGAAAGCTTCTGTACTTTGCTCATTATACAGCATCTCATTTATAGAGGTCACATTTCCCTTGGCCAGACTGTGACACAACCACGTTCTATCTGCACCTTTGCAGAATTCGCCTTAAATTCTTCCCCAGACTAAAGGTTCTAACGGTTCAAAGGATCAGAGGGAGAGAACACATGTAGAAATGAACGGAAAGCACACTCTGAAGCGAATGTCCATAAGAACTGGCACATTTTGAATTATAACAAAAATCAGCTGCCGTCAGAGTTCCGTGGACATAAAGAATGATAAGAATAGCTTTCAGCATCTCTTATTCAAATTTCCCACACCTTAACCTACACCAAACATAAAAAATGAACATACGGTTTCCTATTAATTACTGAAAAAAAAAAAGAGCAGAAAAAAAGGAAAACATGTCTAAGAATTGCATCTGAGTAGGAAAAGGCTGTGGCCTCCAACAGCACATTGAACCAAACTTGCCCACGGTGTGATGGCCAGACAAGAGGGCAAGCGATTTCTCAATCTGTAACCTGAAATAACTGGGAGGGGCATGTGAAAACAATATCTACTTTGGTCCTTTTTCTAAAATACAGTATCTTACTTTTTTGGTGTAAGCCTAAAATGCATGTACTATGAGATCTTTTTGATATATCTACATGAACCAGGTTGATGGAATACAAGTAAATATAAAAAAGAGGAGTTAAATGTAGGGAGAGTCCGTGTATTAGTCCAAAAAATCAAATAGTCATAAGCTCATTGGCTTTCCTGAGTCCTGAGAGAAGTGAAAGGAGGATAAAGAAGGTTCTAACAGTTCTAATTCAGGGGATAATTCCGTAACTTCCCCTCTTCACCTTAGTAAATACTCGCTATTCTGTTGCTCATTTGCAGTTAGTACATAGTTGCAGGACACAGTGTTTACAGCCCTTCTCTGGAGGGATGCCTGGCAGTTCCCTCTCTCCCCCTGTCTCTCGAGCCCCTTCCCATTTGGAAAGCTCAATTTCCCGACTTTCTATTTTATTTTGCTTGGTCCTAGTGAAAAATAGCAAAAAGAAAACAAACAAGACTTCTTAAAATTATGTTCATTCTTATTTCGACACTTCTTGAGAAGACTTTTCATCCCTCTGTTTTAAATATTTTCAGATGTCATGGCTCATATCTAGGTAGTTCCCAAAGCTTCCTGGGCTCACAGGTGCAGCTTTTCAGATCCAGCTTGGTCTAGCGCATGTGATCTTGGGAGTAAAGGTGTGGGGCGTTAACTTGATTGGAATTAGCATTAGCACCTCTGAAAAGGTCTGTACCCTGAAAGATAAAACAGAAAGACAGGCAGCTGCTGTCTTTCTGCCACATGCTTCCTGCCAGGCCAAGAACTTTCTCCGCTGTGGTGCATCTTTGCCTAATACTCTTCACTGCTGACAGTGTATCCAAGTCATTTGGTATTTTTTGTTTTGTTTTGTTTTGTTTTAGACAGGGTCTTGCTTTATAGTTCAGGCTGGCCATGAGCTCAGCCTCAAACTCACATCACAGCAATTCTCCTCCTTCTGCTTCCTGAGTGCTGGGATTACAGGCATGAGCCACTACGTCCCACACCCAAGTCATTTGGGAACTTATACACAAGCCAGATGTACTGGGCTTCTCCTAAAGTAATTAAATTAATAAACCTGGTGAGAAATCCAGGTCTGGAAGTTACAGTGTTTAAAAGCAAAATAAAATATAATCAAACAAAATACATTTAGATGATTTAATCTAGCAAGATGTGAAAACATCAGATACTACAAGAGAAAGGTGGCAGAAAAACAAAATGCAGAGATATAAAGGAAATGGGAACTGAAAAAGTGTGAATTGCTATAGAGATGAAAATTGACAAGCCAATTGCAGACATTCATTATAATTAATCAGACATGCTACTGAGTTCAAATATTATTTTTGTTTACTACTATAAATTATACAGTAACTACTGTGAAGCTATTACACAGAATACTTATACCTGTTAAAATATAAAATTATGATATTTAATCTTTTTACAGTTTATTTTATTGGTACATTTTATATGCACATCATGATCACAATTGACATGGAAAATTTGTACTAGGACATGACATGACTTAATTCTCATTTTTTCCATCCCCCTGCCCACCCTACATTTAATCTTTATGTTGCATTCCTGGAAAAAAAAAGAATTAACAGAGAAGTTAGAGTTGGCACAAGGACTACTACATTTCACTTCACACAGTAAATGAGACTGCTTTAGCTGAATTCCAATGAAAATACAATTAAAATGGGTAGTCTTGAAACTCCTACGATTGTGCCCTCAAAGGCCCATTCAGACTCCAAACCGTGGCCAGCGTAGCTCCCGGGGCCCCGTCTTGTCCCTGAGGCCCCGTCACGTCCCTGAGGCCCCGTCACGCTGCGCAGAGGACTGGAGCTGAGGTGTTGATCTTCCTACCCACGGAACCCCAACCTGCCGTTTGGGAGAGCGTTTATTCTTGAAAACTTCCAACTATGAATTCTTTTTCTTTGAGGTGTTCTCCTATTCCCAGACATGGCTTTCTGGAAGACGCAGGAGCCATGTTTGCAATATAACCAAAGTAGAGCCATGTCTCCAAGCCTTTGCGGGAGGATAGGGCCTAAATGCTACCAGCCTCGACTGACAGGCACAGGTGTCCTAATCACAGACACAGGTCCCTGCTTCCTTCAGTGCTTGTCTGTAGTTCACTCCAGGGCTTTCCATTTTTTGAATTATGTTTTGCGGTTGAGTTCAGTCTCCCGCACCACAGCTCTGGCCCACTGCAGATCTCCCTGACCTCTTCACCAGGTGTCACTTTTATCATATTCCTTTCAGGTTTTCATAGTCTACTTGTGAAACAAGAGCAAACTCAACCCTCAGGACACTCTGGCTCATAGAAACAGATTCTGGAAGACAGAGTCCCTTCTCTTACTCTCTAGTAACTGATGTGAAGTCTGAGACAGAATGGTCATTCATTTTATATACTCACATAGACTCAACTTCGATAAAATAATGTAAGATGTGTATATGACAACTATCCGTCTAGCTCAACATCTCGGCATAAATATAACTAAATAAAAAAAGCAAAGACAATTAATTTTTTTTCCACAGAGCAACAGCCAACAATCATAAATCTTTCTTAACTCAGAGAGAGGATTCTCCTTCCCAACCCCTCGCTTGTCCCACTTGCTCCACTTTGCTTTGATATCTGCTGCCATGACACCTCCTCATACTAGAAGCAAAACCAACAAATTACATGCTGTGATTGAAATATATTCAAAATATATGGCAATAAGTATAATTCTCAGAACACTACCATAAAAAGCTAATATTCTTTAGTAATTGAGTGCAGAAGTTTATTTCCCTTGACAACTTTTTATTTACTTAATAAGAGCTTTGAATTTGAATTTGTCTCTATGTAACACACTTCAGTGAATTTTTCCTCTTTTTTTCCATTTCATTAAGGAGAGGTGCACTGTTTGTACCTCACTGTGTTTTCCATTTAATACATTCTATGATTCAGATATGTTACTTTTTAAATTTTGGTATCATGTATTTTAAAAGAAATACATATCACTTTAGATTTGGTCAGTTAGTCATTTTGTTTTATACAACATTCTAGGATCATTCAAAAGCAATATAAAAGTAGCTATCTATTTTAACCTTCAAACCCCTGCATAGTTGATACTAGTGGTTTTCGTAAAACTCATTTTCAGTTGTTCATAAGTATGATACTTTTCCTAGAAATTTTTCCGTTTGCATTAAGAGATAATTCTGGTATAAATCCATACCAGCAACCCCTCCATGGGAATACAACCAAATTCGATGCTGCCCTATGACATCTCCAAATGTTAAGGCAAGTACAAGTGGTTACAGTTTCTATGACTCTATTTTAATTACTTAGCACATGTCTTCTGTATCCAAGCATATAGTATCTCTGATTGTATGTAATATATATGTGTGTTCATGTGCATACATGTGTATGTATGTATATATACAGTATAGTAGAGATGTTAAACATAAACACAATATGTATGTAATTACAAACTGAGCTAACTCTAAAGCCAGAGACCTCCTAGCAATCTTCCACTACTGTTTTCGGCAAACCCTGCATTGCATGGAACTAAAGAATCATGTTGCTGAAGCAAACACAGATCTCAATTTATACTCAGTTTATTTTCTCAAAAAAAAAGTGCCAAGTACTCCACACATGAAATTGAAAATAGTATGATAAGTGTAAAGTTGCTAATGATTTCTAATTATAAGTTGAACAGAAATACTATTAGAAAGTCCACATTTCAATTACAAAGATTTATGCAGCTCTTATAGAATTCTCTAAACACATAATCATGGCAGTGAATGTAGATGGTTTCTTTATCTCATGTGCTAAAAATTACCTCAAGTCAGTTTCGTTTCTGTCATTGCTGCGACAGAATACCCGAACCCCAAGATTAGAGGGGAGGGGTTTATTTGGCTTACAGTTGGTTTCAGTCCAGAATCCACTGGCTCCAAGACAGGGACAGAAAACAGGCACCACAGAGGATAAACAACATGGCACACACAAGGCAGCAAAGGTAACAAGAGGCAGGTGATGGGGCTCCCGGCACAGCAACGGCAACAAGGGAGAGAGTTTAGCAGCATCTTTCTTCTCCTCTTATTCACACTACAGGGGTTTGGGCGGCGCCAAATGAATCACTCACGTGTAGTGGTTTAGTAATCACAAGCCCTTAACTCCAGCCTCACAGTTCCAACTATTTGTGAGAAGGAAGCCTCACCTCATCCGCCTGAGGCAAGTGGGGGACATGCACACACAAACTCTAACATTTACTCATCCATAAATAAGAATCACATTTTTCTTTGTATCAGCTGACCATTGAGATACCAAGAACAGTGTGGAAAGCAGAACAGAAGTAGTCTCCACCTCAGAAGAAATGCTGTATATCTTAAGAACAGGTATTAAGCTCATATACAAATATGTAAAAATGTTGGTAAGAAAAGGACAAGGTAATGCAAGAGGCGATCATTTGGTAAAATCTATGAAATTCAGAGTAACTTTAGCATGGGAAAAAACAGAAATGCTACCAATGTTCAATGCACAAAAAATTCTGCCTAGAGTTCTCTCAGAGGAGACATTTTATCAGCAACTACACCCTCACCAGGATGATTCAGGGTTTCCCAAATCTGAGAGTTTCTACCAAAATTCTCGGTTTACAAAATATCATCTTTATTAGCAATCTTTCTGAGCTTAGCACTCACAGTGGACAATGTGGCTTCCTTATATATTTGGATTTATTCCTACAAACTTCCCTTTTCTTTTTACTCTTCTTGCTCTTTGATTACCTTTTCTCATGTTCTAGACTCTATTGTATCAATCAAGCTTTATTACCTTTTTCTCTGTTCTACTGGCTTTAAAGTTATATATTGTATTATTTCTTTTGTTAGCTTTAAATGTTTAACATGCATAATGGACTTAAATTGTCTTATGCCAAAGAGTACAAGAAGTTTAGCCTACCTACCTTAACCTTCATCTCCAGTACTGTGTCTACACTCAGACATACAAATGTCCACAATAGTTACATTTCTTACATTCTACCTCAAACTTTCTTGACTGGAAAAATAGTTAATCAAATGACCAGAGGAAGAATAAATTATATTGCAGTATGATGTATTCTATTGTAATTCATAAAAATACCAAAAATATAAAATGAAAAAGTATTAAAACTAGGTTAAGTGGGCCAGGGATTTAGCCTGGTGGTTCCAGCACCTGCCTTGCAAGTGCAAGGGCCTACGTTCAGTCCCTGGTAACCACATACAACAATGCCAGGCATGGTGACCCACATCCACCAGCAATCAGTACTACACAACACAGTGCCAGGCATGGTGGCTCACACCTGTAATCCCAGCACTCGGGAGGCAGAGGCAGGAGGATTGTTGTGAGTTCAAGGCTGAGCTCAGGGCCAGCCGGAACTACAAAGTGAAACTCTGTCTCAAAAAAAAAAACAAAAAACAAAACAAAACAAAACAAAAAAACTAAGTTAAATATCTTTATGTAGAGAAATGTCTTATGATTAAATTTTTCATCAATTTCCTCAAGAAGATAATATTGTAAGTCATATATAATAAAACTACTCAAAAATCTAAGAAAATATCAACAGAGTTTACTTACACCTTGTGTTTGGGGTAAAATGTCCTAGCAGGTATATGTTTAAATGTTGGTTTTTAACCCATTTATCTGTACAATCATTATATAATAAATTGGCCTCTCATTTTCAGTTTCTATATCTAGTTATACCAATCTTTCACTGTACTTATGAAAAGTGAATCTAATTAAATTGATGTAATGTTTAGTATGCAAAACACCTGTCAGAGCATGTAGCACACTCCAGACAATGCAACATTTTTTGTGTCATTTAATAAAAAAATCAAATAAACAAAACAGTATGGTCACAGGCTCTATCTGCATAGCTATAAAAGATTACATTTAACAGTGTCTCTGAGCAGTGCTCCCTGAACCAGCCTCCTCTGCCTCAGAGCTCAGTCCATGGTAACAGTCTCTGTGGAAGAAAAAACAGAGTATAGAATCATAGCAAGGAAAAGCTGCTCAGGTCATGGTGATCACGAAGCGATGAGAGATGGGAAGGGCCAGGGAAAGAGACACTGTTCTGGTTCACGACTTCCTGTAACCATCCCCACCTCCCAAGAGCAAGTCCGCTATAGTGCCTCGGTAGATTCACACCTAACAAAAGTCCAAGTGAGAGTGCATGAAGCTCCAGGAGTACCCCTAGATCCAAACTGCAACACACAACTTATTTCTCACCTACATAGCATTGTCTACCAGAACTCTTTATTAAAAGCCAATGGTGCTTACCCTTATGCATAAGAAATATGTAAAATTTCAACTTCCTCTTGTCTTTCAGTATTTTCTGCTCTCTGCAGTAAAGAAGAATAAGTTCTCAATCAATTCCCTTTTGTAAGCCATCTTTGGAAAATTCTATTCACAGAGCTGCCAGGATAAATGGCAGGAGGCTGGATCACGTTTCTTCATGGACTCCTTTTCCATGACACACTGGGCAAACCTGAAGCTGCACCACATTTAAGATGAGGCCATTTGAACTTTAACAGAACAACTCTTATGAGTCTTTCCTGTTAACTTTAGAGTGTCATTTATTTTGATCAAATACCCTTCTGAACCTACAACCTTCTGTTATTCTCTATGAGATAACCCCTGACTACATTTTGCTGAGTGATCACAGAATGTGTCACATTAAATTTTCCTCTGCTTTGTTTCCCCTCCCATCACCGGCCCAGTCTGTTCCTGGAATTCTCCGGCTGTCGAGAAGATACACTAAGACCAGTGGTGACCTGAGTCCATTCTTGGTGCCCTTCTCCTTCGCGGTCAGGTTAGAATTATGGACCCTCATGTGTAGTGAG
>PVIR01024906.1:0-25680 GCA_004026965.1 Petromus typicus | reverse complement strand
AGAAGTAAAAGCAGCTAAGAAGCATCTGAAGAAATGCTCAACATCACTGGTCCTTCGAGAGATGCAGATGAAAACATTAAGATTTCATCTCACTCCACAAAGAATGGCTGCTATCTCAGTATTAGCCAGCAACAAATGTTGGCGAGGCTGCAGAGAAAAAGTAACCCTTCTCCACTGTTGGTGGGAATGTAGACACATACAACCACTAAGGCGATCAGTTTGGAGATTTCTCAAAAAACTAGGATTAGAGGTCCCATTTGATCCTGCTATCCCTTTGCTAAGTACACACACAAAAGAACTGAAAGATTCATATCACAGTGACATCTGTGCATGCATGTTTATAGCAGCTCAGTTTGTGATAGCTAAATCTTGAAAACAACCAAATTGTCCATCAACTGGAGACTGGATAAAGAGGATGCAGTTCATGGGGTTGGGGATTTAGCTCAATGGTTCCGGTGCCTGCCTTGCAAGCGCAAGAGCCTGTGTTCAATGCCTGGTAACCACATACAACAAAGCTGGGCGTGCATACTTACGCCCACCAGCAATCAGAACCACATACCACAGTGTGGTGGCTCATGCCTGTAATCCCAGCACTTGAATGGCAGATGCAGGAGGATTGCTGTTAGTTCGAGGCAGAGCTCAGGGCAGCCTGAACTACAAAACAGACCCTGTCTCAAAAAAAAAAAAAAAAAAAAAAAAGCAGTTCTTTTATAGAATTGAGTATTATTATGCCACAAAAATGATAAGATTGAGTCATTCATACTCAGATGGATTTACCTTCAGGACATCCTCCCTCAAGTGAAATACACAGATCACGATGTGTAAATATTGTATCTCTTCTCTGGTATGAGAAAATGAAGATGTAAATGAGTTGTAGAATAAATAGTAGATATTGTGAAATAGAAAATATTTAAAAGGAAATGAGGTGTAGGGGTAAATAACAAGGGGAAAAATAATGTGATGGTAATAAGGAAAAGCCTATGTATATAGGGGGCGGGGGAGTTATAGAGTGGGTAGGGGAATGGGAAAAACGGGAATCAAGTCGTGTCATATATACTGGTACAAATTCTCAATGCTCAAAGAGACTATGATGTGTATATATAATGCAACAATAAAGATTTGAATTTTTTAAAATGACATTAAAAATAATAAA
This sequence comes from Petromus typicus, assembly GCA_004026965.1. Lineage (NCBI taxonomy): Eukaryota > Metazoa > Chordata > Mammalia > Rodentia > Petromuridae > Petromus > Petromus typicus. The sequence continues at coordinate 24,527 of PVIR01024906.1, read as the reverse complement.
ATAAACTATACAATATATTATCTTTTTGTCTGGCTTCTTTTCCTAAGTTTAATATTCTCAAGTGACATTACATAAATTACTTCATTAATTTTTCTAGTTGAATAATCTATAATATATAACATTTTGTTTATCCATTCATCTGCTGAGGACCATTAGGCTTGGATTTAATGTTTTGGCTATTCTGACTAAGACAGCAGCATTTCAATTTATAATGCAATATTATACACACTGGTGTATCAGTACCTATCTGGGCCCCTGGGGTCAGTCTTTGGGGTATATACTAAGAAGCTGAATTACAGAGTCACAGAGTAATTCTACATTTAACATTTTTTCCCTTTTGTTTTGAGATGGAATCTCGCTCCTACCTCAGTGCTAGGATTACAGATATGTGCCACGATGCTTGGCTCTGTATTTAACATTTTCTACTAGCAGTGTTTGAGTTCCAATTTTCCCCTATCATCATCAACTTTAATTATTGCCTTTCTGATTATAGTTATCCTACTGGATGTGAAATGGTCATTAATGGTGACTAACCATTGTGTACCTTTTGGCTATTTTTGTTTCTTCTTTGGAGAAATATCTATTTAAGTTCTTTTGCCCATTTTTGGGCTGGTTTTTTCTTATATTATTGACTGGTGAGAGTTCTTTATATATATTTTAGACATAATCAGGTAGTCAACCATTTCACATACATGTCTCCACACAGGATGTTGGAGAAACTATGAATTCATCAAAAGCACATGATACCTACAGTGCAAGCAACCAAGGGAAAAAAAACTGATAAACTAGACTCCATCAAATTTATAAAACATTGTTTGCAAAAAATCCTGTTAGGTTAAAATGCCTGGGAGAAAGTATTTTATTTTAGGGCTGGGGAGTTAGCTCAGTGGTTCTGGCGCCTGTCTTGCAAGCTCAAGGACCCAGGTTTGATTCCTGGTAACCACATACCATATTGGGCATGGAGACTCACGCCCAGCAGCAACCAGTACCACATACCACAGTGCTGGGCATGGTGGCTCACGCCTGTAATCCCAGCACTCGGGAGGCAGAGGCAGGAGGATTGCTGTGATATGAGTTTGAGGCTGAGCTCAGGGCCAGCCTGAACCACAAAGTGAGACCCTGGCTCAAAAAAAAAAAAAAAAAGTATTTTATTTTATGGCTTTTTATTACTGAGTTCTAAGAGATCCTGGTGTAGTCTACACGCTAGGCTGCTCTCAGATGTGAGATACACAAAGAATTTTTTTCTTAGCGTCTTGCTATGTAGTTTGGGCTAGTCCTGAACCATTATGTAGCCTGGACTGGCTCTGAACTTGGTCTTGGTGATTGTGACCACGACCCCCAAGTGCTGGATTACACGTACGCACCACCATGTCTGGCACTTTCCCACTTTCTTCATGATGTCCTTTGTTCAGTTTATTTTTTTCAGCTTCTCAGTCTTTAGCTCTAAGAATCCAATGCCTAACCTGATGCCAATAAGATTGATACACTTGAGTTTACTCCTTAGAGTTCTATACTATTAGCTGATACATTCAGACAAAATGGCAACATGGATTAAAAAGCCATGACTGAACCACACACTATCTATACACTGTCTAAAGAAAACTCACTTTAATATAGTTATATAGGGAGACTGAAAACAAAGAGACTGAAAAAGACATACCATACAAACATTAATATAAGGAAGCTGGAGTGGCTATGTTAATATTAGACAAAGACACCAAAGCAAAGAAAGTTATCAGTGATAAAGAGGAATCTTGATAAAAAAGTCAAGCTCCAAGAAGACATGTATAAACCTAGTAAACATGTATCTACCTCTTAGACAAGCTTCAGGTAAGTGGTTAAATAAAAGACAGGTTTTCAGATTAGAAGACTCAATATGGTAAAGGCCAATTCTCTACAAATGGATTTATATATTTATATTTAATGTACTGTTATCAAAGTCTCAGATTTTTTTTTTTTTGGTTGATACAGACAAGCTGATGCTACAATTTACACGGAAGGGCAAAAGCACTAGGCCGGTGTTATGGTTTGAATATCCAGTTTGTCTCCACCAACATTCCTCAGTGCTTAGTCCTCAGTGTGATGCCACTGAGAAGGGGACATAAGAAGTGGAGCCTCCTGGAAGGTAAACAGGTCACCGGGGCATCGCCTGCCTGATGGATGAATGTCTTTGCTGAGAGACTGGGTTAGTTTTCTTGATAATGGAATAGGTTTTGCATGTGTGAATTAGATTTCCTACCTTGGATAGTTAACATCACAGTGAATCTTTTTATTATTATTATTGTCTGTCCTGGGATTTGAACTTAGGACTTTTGCGTTTGTCAGGCAGGCACAGCACTGCTCAGCTACATCCCTGGCCTGACAGTGAATTCTTATAAAACCTATCAGCAGCCAGTCTTGCTATAGAAGCTCTCTTCACACATGCCGTTAGGAGGCAGCAGGTGAACTTCCTAGTAGCTCAGCAGATACCAATGTTGTGCTCTTGGACCTCTAGCACCCTGAACCAACACAGACTTCTTTTCTTAATAAATTCCCAGCCTCAGAAAACATACTGAGATAACAGAATCTTGGACAAGAAGAATAGCTGGAGAATGACATCTCCATTTTAAGATTATTGTTAAGTGTAGAGTACAGCAAATCCCCAATTTATGAATGTGGTGCATTCTGGGAGAATGTTTTAAAATTGGATTTGTTCGCAAGTCTGACAAAGTGAATCTTCTATATCTGATACAAATACACACTAGATATTGCTTTGTACGTCCTAGCAGCCTCCTCCACATCATCATTGCTTTTCCTCTTGCTTCCGGACTCTGACTGAGCACTGTTCCACGAGGCACTATTACCCTGAATGGTGTGCACAGCGCACCACACCTGTGACCATGTCTGGCAGACACTCGAGCTACTTCTATGATTTGTTCGTACCTACGAATGTTCCTAATATGAAGTCTGTTCATATCTCTGAAAGTTTACAGCTCTGATGTTCCTAAGTCAGGGACTTACTGTAATAGTGTGGTCTTGATGAAGGCTAGGCACAATTCAAGGGCACAGAATAGAGAAAACAACAATAGAGATACAAAAATATGGCCATTTAATTTTGATAAAGGTCCAAAAGAAATTCAATGGCAAAAGCAACTGCTGACTATAGTCAGAGCTGGGGGTACTGTAGTAAACAGATCAAAGACTAAATAACCAATGGCTCGATTCAGTAAAGCCAGGATCAATGGATATAGCTGGGCCACTAACTCTACTATGGGATGATATAACACAATGGGACATAACACAATGTTCGGGATAAAGTCCCTAAAGTCATGAGTTAAGCTAAAAGGAAGATTCTTTGTCTAATAAACCTTGGTCATTCAGCAAGTTAAGGTATGTAAGAATTTAGTCTTTTCACTTATGGTTATTAAAAGGCCTCGATTAGAAAAATGATCACCTTCGAAACATCTTCATGTTAATTTTGGTCATGTGTCAAAATCAACTTTTGGAAAAAGTTAAAAACCAAACAAAGATGGGCCGGGGATTTAGCTCAGTGGTTCCAGCCCCTGTCTTGCAAGCGCAAGGGCCCGGGTTCGATTCCCCCGTAACCACATACCATACTGGGCGTGGAGACTCACGCCCGCTATCAATCAGTACCACATACCACAGTATGGGCTTGGTGGCTCACGCCTGTAATCCCAGCACTTGGGAGGCAGAGGCAGCAGGATTGCTGTGATGTGAGTTTGAGGCTGAGCTCAGGGCCAGCCTGAACTACAAAGTGAGACCCTGTCTCAAACAAAACAAAACAAAACAAACAAACAAACAAACAAAGTTATGGCTGGTTTAAGAGAAAGTTAAGTCCAAAGTGCTGTTAAACAGAAATATCAATTTTTTTTTTTTTTTTTTTTTTTTTTGAGACAGGGTCTCGCTTTGTGGTTCAGGCTGGTCCTGAGCTCAGCCTCCAACTCACATCACAGCAATCCTCCTGCCTCTGCCTCCCGAGTGCTGGGATGACAGGTGACAGGTGTGAGCCACCACGCCCGGCACTGTGGTATGTAGTACTGGTTGCTGCTGAGTGTGGGTCTCCACGCCCAGTATTATTATGTGGTTACCGGGGAATCGAACCCGGGCCCTTGCGCGACAGGCGCTGGAACCACTGAGCTAACTCCCCGGCCCCGTAATATCAATTTTTTGATGAAAAAAAATATGCAGAATGACCAAAGGAGCAGTAGATGATTTCAACGTGTTTAATCATAATATAGATCATTATTCTTATCATTCAAATAACTTCACAAATTAACTTTCTTTGAGGAAGCTAACAATGTAGCTTCATTACTTTTAGGTCAGGTAAAACATAGATTTTATGTGTACAGCTTTCCAAGTCCATGCTCTAAATATCAATTCAGAAATTTAGAAAAAAAAATCAGAAAGGCAGAAAAAGAAAGGGGAATAAAAATTAAAATTCTGAACATGTGTAGTCAGAGGCAACAATAAAAAGTATTCTTATAGACAATGTAGAAATGTAGATAGAATAGGATATGCATACCCAGGTTTGTCTTTTAGTCACCTGGGAACCAACCCTGTGACCCAAGAGCTAGACAATCCCAAGGGCTCTTATCTCTTCACCTGTGTGTACGTCCCCTTCCCTACTCTGTCCCTGTCTCACTTCTTCTACTTCATACTCCATGAAATACAACTGCCTTTTTTGTGCCACTTATGAGGGATACTGACAACATTTTCAAGGGTGAAATGAATACAAATTCCCCTTTTCATACAACACAAGAGTGCAAGCAGCATCCCTGCTGCGATGAAGTCTTACCTTGGCACCAAAGAGAAAACTTAAGATGTTACTCTTTTCAAACCTTCACACAACTGGTTTTTATGTGACTCCACTCTCAAACTGTCTAGTATGCTGATGCAAATATAACTATTTTTTCTTAACTTCTGAAGATAAAAGTATTTAAACACACCAAACCACAATATTTCTATTAGTATTAATACAAATAAATATTTGTATTAGCTCAAGAAAAGATTAAAACACTGTACTTATTTATAAGCAACTTACCTCATGTAAATTCAGTTCTTTTACTTTCTCTTTTAATATAACCTGTAAACCAAAAAAAGTAGATTCTTATGCCCATTTAAATCTTCAACTTAAAACAGTTCTCCTTCTAGTATCCAATATTTTTCTTCTATATATATTTCCTTCAAGTTCAGTTTTGGAGAACATCTTTACAACATGAAGCAGAACATTTTAACATCATTCTTTTAACCTGAACAAAGATGTTCTATTCTGAAAAGCACTTCGAAATCTCCTTTGACTAGATTAAAACTTGAGAGAGATACTAACACATGCCACCTCAACTGGGTGATTTTATGAAGACTGACTGCCTAAGTCAGTAAAATAGCACTGGCCAATGGGGCTGACCAGTCACTTATAAAATATCAAAAAGTAAAACCAATCTTTTCTTTTTTCTTTTTTTTTTTTTTTTGAGACAAGATCTCACGTTATAGTTCAGGTTGGCCCTGAGCTCACTATGTAGCTCAGGTCAGCCTTGAACTCACAGCGATCCCCCTACCTCTGCCTCCCAAGTGCTGGGATTACAGGCGTAAGAGTAAAGTCAATCTTAATTTTGGATGTTTGCTTATCATATATCAATATCTTCAGCAAATTTTAGTTCTGTCCAGAGTTACATTAATGGGTTAAAAATTCATCTAGGTTTGTCCTTAACCTGATTTTGTGATGACTAGATATCAGTTAAAGAGAATGCCAAGAGATAATGAGGAAAACTTCAATTTAAAAATTTTCTTTTCTGAAAATAAGTTTTCCTGAGAGTAAGTCTGGGTTCATAATTATATTTTCAACCTAATATGAAAAGAAATTTCTCTTGGTACATGATTTATTCCATCAGCCAACTACGACTATGAAATGACCACCAAAGCCTATTTTACTTTCCAGTTAGTCTACATATACACATGTATGTTGTCAAGATTATGGCAGAACAGAGAGAAAGACCCATTCACTTAGAAATCTAACACATTCAATTTTGCGTCCCACAGGAGACCCACATAAGTCCCACATTCAATTCTGAGTCCTGTATGAGACATGGGGCAGAGTATGCGGTTAAACAAAAACATCAATATATACACCTAGGGAACATGTCAAAGAGTTCCAATTCCAAAGACATATGGACAAAAGATGGACAGAAAGATATGTAATCTTTTTTTTTTTTTTTTTTTTTGAGACAGGGTCTCACTTTGTAGTTCAGGCTGGCCCTGAGCTCAGCCTCCAACTCACATCACAGCAATCCCCCTGCCTCTGCCTTCCGAGTGCTGGGATTATGGGTGTGAGCCACCACGGCCGGCACTGTGGTATGTGGTGCTGATTGCTACTGGGCGTGAGTCTCCATGCCCAGTATTGTATGTGGTTACCGGAGAATCGAACCCGGGCCCTTACGCTTGCAAGACAGGCGCCGGGACCACTGAGCTAATTCCCTGGCCCCGAAAGATATGTAATCTTAAAATGGTGACATAGTCCTGTAATATCAGTTACATCAGCAAGATTAAAGACCCAAAAGGCAATAGCATCTCCTTTTCCTGACGGGGGAGAAAAATTTGTGCTTGTGGAAAAGATTAAGGAAAATATAGGGCCACTGTTGGCAATTAAGAGGTAGAAGGTTGTGATTCTTTTTTTTTTTGGCAGTATCAAGGATCAAACTCAGGCCCTTGTGCTTCTAAGCTAGGCACAGTACCACTTGAGCTAAATCCTCAGCCCCATCAGTGGTAGAATGTTAATAAATAATAAATGGAAGAAAAAAATTACTTGGCCTTCAAGAAAAACTGCTTACTACACAGCCAATTAGCAAAAGGCTAGAGAAGGGTTAATAGCCTATGAGCCACGTTGGTAGGCTTCTAATGTGTGACCTCAGCAAACATTTCAAGTAAAAATGGGAGTGGATGAGATCACTGTACCACAGCTGATCATTTCTGTGGAATGGCTATGCCTTTAAATGGGGGTGAGGAAAATTCACTTGAAAGGCAAGAATCTCTAAAGTCTTTAACAGTAACTTTCAGGAGTATGATAGAAAGTATGTCCCTTTAATAAAATGTTGACTCCAACTGTCTATTATTCTATCACTGCGACTTTCTATTGTTTTGACTGATGTAATGAAAGAAAAGAATATGTCAGAAAATGAAGTTGATCTATTTTGTCTGGCAAACTGACAGATGAAATGCTGAAATAAACATTCCAAAACCCAGTCCCACTTTAAAGTACGCAGCTCTCTCCTTCCTGTTCACAACGTACCACCACCTGCCCCTGCTAAGGAACCCTGCCTTTAAACTCTCAAAGCTGTCAACTAGATGTAACTTTTTCCGGTAGTTCCAAACAAAAAACAAAAAGGTGGAAATCTTAGTTTTTAAAGTTTTTTTTGGAAAACTATGATCAAAGCCAGTTATGAATTAAATTTCTTACCTGTTTATAGGCATAAAATTCTTTGTGTGCTTGATGTCTTAGCCTAAAAGACAGAGAAGAGCAATGTGATATTAAGATTCCAATAACTTGAAAATAATTAAAAACTGGTTTTGGGTATTAAATTTACATAAGGATAAAGACTGTAGTCTAAAATCCACAACCTATCTTTATACTCAAATGATGTATCTTTCACTGTTATAAAAAAAGTCCAGTGAATCATGAAATATTACCTAAGTTACAAATTCTAGTGAAATCTCATTAGAATATAATCTCAATACAAAAAATACTATAAAGTTGACTATTGTTTGTACTGATGAACTCTACTTGTTCAATATTTAATATGCCACATTTTCCTAAACACTTAAATCTTATGAAGACAATAAAAATATGTTGATTATTTGACATACTGCCATCTATCCCCATCAAGATACTCCCCCTTCAGGGCTGGGGATATAGCATAGGTGCATCTGCCTTGCAAGTGTGAGGTCCTGAGTTTGATACCCAGTACTGCAAAAAACAAAACAAAATACTCTCCTTCTCTTTGAACATACCTGACATTCTTGGCAATGTGTCTTCTACACCCTTCATCACGTACATCCAATAGTAAAGTACCAAATCTTTAAGTTTACAACTCACAAATTTAAAAAATGCATATGCCAGTGTAATTATCACTCATTAACATAAAATAAAAATGTGGCACATTTTCCAGCAGCATGAAGTCTCTGAATGACCTCAACACCTACTCTTTAGGTTACCCCACCTGACTTCTCTCACTTGAGATTACGCCTGTTCCTGGACTTCACAAAAACAGATCCTCTGGTAAATGTACTATTTTGTCTGGCTTCACTCAGCCTACAAATTCACCCAGTGTTGTAGTAATTCCATTGATATAGCATTTCATTGCATAACACAAGTTATCCACCCTCCTGTTGAATAAAGTTCTACACAAATTCCTATGCTTCTTACTGGACATACAGATTAATTTCTGTTGAGGATATAAGGAGAACTGCTAGTCCAAGCCCAGCCCCTCCTTGTTGCTCTCTCATCCTTCTGTCTACTCTGGTCAAGATCTGTTGCCACACAGTGGCTGTTTCAAACCCTTGCCATTCTCTTCAGGTTTTCTCCTACTATAGCCTCCCTATCATTCAACTGTCAGTTTTCTGTTCCACAGAGAAAGAATGAGCATTCTCAGACACACAGCCCCCTCTTTCCTGGGCCCACAGATTCACACAAGTGATTGTCATTTATGGTTTCCTCATCTCTGTCTTGGGAGAGGCATCCTCTTGCTTAGCACCAATACTGCTGTATCTCTTGGGTGTGTCTCTTTTCATCCTTATGATTTATTCTCCATAACTGGCTCATTCTGTCTACTAGGCTTATAAATTTGTATGAGTCTACCTTAAAAAAAAGAAACCTCAAAGTATGTCCTTGATTTTACAGCAACTGCCTTTCCCTCGACTTTATCCTTCCTCAGGCAAAGTTCTTCCAAGAAAGTTAAAATTTTTTGTTTTCATCTGCTCATCTGGGTTTGTGCCACAACGGCTTGCCTGCCTTTATTCCCTTCACCCCCTGCTACTCAACTTCCAAAGATTATGGATACAAACTTAATTGTCAAATGTAATGGGAAGTTTTCTTTTTTTTTTAAGGTTTTTTGAGACAGGGTCTCGCTTTGTGGTTCAGGCTGGCCCTGAGCTCAGCCTCCAACTCACATCACAGCAATCCTCCTGGCTCTGCCTCCTGAGTGCTGGGATTACAGGCGTGAGCCACCACGCCCGGCACTGGTATGTGGTACTGGTTGCCGCTAGGGTGAGTCTCCATACCCAGTATTGTTATGTGGTTACCGGGGATTGAACCCGGGTCCTTGCGCTTGCAAGACAGGCGCCGGAACCACTGAGCTATATCCCCGGCCGGGAAGTTTTCAAATCATACCTTACTGAACTTACTTGGTAACAGCTGACATAAATGACACTATTGAGGAGGTGCTCATAAGGTATCTATCTCATGAATTTTCTTTTATTTCCTGCTATCCCTTCCTGAATTTGTTTTGTTTTGGGTTTTTTTTTTTTTTTTTTGAGATAGGGTCTTTCTATCGAGTCTGAGGCTGGCTTCAAAGTTTTGGCAATCATCCTGACTCAACCCTGCCAGTGCTGGGATTACAATGTGCATGCCAGCACACCTAACATTTCCTAGAATCTGTTATGGGATTTTCTTAAATATCAATATTTTCTAGGATTCTGTCCTAGATCCATTTTATTTCAGTGTTACATGATATATTTCTAGACTTGGCTTTTCATAAGTTATAGGCCTATATGTTCAGGCCTGTATATTTAAGTTTTGTACCAAAACCTAAAAAATATTATCAGCCAATGTATCTATGATATATGAGATATAATTATGTTTTGTGAGAACTTTCAGAAAAGACTCAGATATTTTCTTTAAAAAATATAAATTACAGAATATCAGAAATCATACACTAACTTTGTTTAAATTTGACAGTGTTAACACCCCAAAACACTATTAGCAATAACAAATAATTGCTGTCATATATTGTACAAATACTAGAGACTATTAGCTGTATAGTTCTTTAATAATTCAATTTTGGGGCAGGGATTTAGCTCAGTGGTTCTGGCACCTGCTTTGCAAGCACAAGGTCCTGGGTTTGATCCTGGTAACAACATACCAGGATGCTGGTGACTCAGGCCCACCAGCAATCAGTACTAATACAATGCTGGGCATGGTAGTGACACCTATAATCCCAGCACTGGAGGCAGAGGCAGGAGGACTGCTTTGAGTTTGAGGCTGAGTTCAAAGACAGCCTGAACTACAAAAGTGAGACCCTGTCTCAAAAAAATAATAATAATAATTTCAATTTTTTTACTGTTTTATTCCAAAAGCAAGTACAAGTCAATCAACCATGAATCTTTTCTGGCCAAATCTATTATCTCTCTAGCAAGGTGTTACCTGTTGTTCCTTGTTTCCACATGTACTGGTGGTCATATAGGATATTTAGTATTTTATGCAGATAATCAATCACTGGAACTCCTAACTAGTTTGACAACAAATAGTTTAAAATCCTAAGAGACCCCAAGAATCTTTTTAAAGGCATGGATTTTATCTTAGACATTGTTTTTTTTTTTTTAATCACTAATGACTTTAATGCAATACATGCTTGAGAAGCAATTTGGAAATAGATTAAATCTTCCCTGTGGAAGTAGATTAAATCTCGGGGACAGACATGACATGAGTGCATCTGGACTAGGTGTTAATAATGTGTTAGAAAAGTTAATGAGGACAATTTTCTCCTGCAGAGTGAAACACCTCAGGACTCAAGACCAAGAAAGGTATAATACTGATTAGAGAAGATTAAAATATTAAACCCCATTAGCTTTTAGAGAATTGCCTCATTATCATACTTACAAATTATTTTAAATGAAGGCAGAATGTGATTGTTTAACATATTTTGAAGTAACACAAGATGAAAACTAATTACCTTATCAAGTAGCAACAGAAGAGTAAACTAAGAATGAAGACAAAGATAGCAGTGCCAAAAACCACAATATATATGTTGAGAGGCAGATTCTGGAATCCAATATTAGGCATCCTGAAGTTGTAATGTGGGAAATCCGAGCTCATGGATGAACTATGGAGGAAAAAAAGAATGGGAAAGAATTAGGCCTAAAAATTAAGAAGTAAAGCAGCATTATACACTTATTTTCTGTTTTGCTATTTCTGCAACAAAGTCTTGCCATATAGCCCAGGCTGGCCTCAAACCTGTGATCCTCCTGTCTCAGTCTCCTTAGTGCTGGGATTACAGGTATGTGCTGCAGCGCGAAGGGCAAAGGTGAAAGTTTTCTAATGCTCGACTTCATTTTAAACAAATCATGCTAGACAATAGCCTTGCCACTCATTCATTCATTTTTCCATCACACCAAGAGTTATTTAGTACTTATTATGTAGCTGGCATTATTCAAATTACATTCTTTCATTAAAAGCCATTTCACTGATATAATAGCAATAAGCAATATACATGAAAATGTTCACTCTCTAGGTCTGAAAAGAGATACAAGTTTTTAAGATTTTTCAAACTCTTAACTTATATCATCTGTAAAGTACCAATATTTATAATGGTAAAAATATTTAAAGTAACTTGGATATTTAGCAAAGAGATAAATAATTATGTGGAGTTACATGTTACAATATTATGAGGTCATGAAAATTTATATTTTGAGTATGTTTTAATGTCAGAAATAAAAAGACACCTGGAAAAAATGAAGCATATAAAATACAAAACCAGTTTTGTAAGTATATGTGAGCATCTATATGGAATGACAGAAAAAGCCTAAAAGTAAAGATATCAAGATGGTAACAGTGGCTTATGGATTAGGAGTCTTTTATTTTCCTCTTACTTTTTAAAAGTTCTTTTTATTAAGTCAGGCTCTATTCTGAGAATTTTACTGGTATTATTTCACTTAATCCTTGCATCAAATTTCTATGGTAGGGACTATAACTTCTTCCCATGTTACAGATCAAGAAACTAAAGCTGGCAAGAGTTTTGGTCACAGGCCACAGCTAGCCACCTATGCATGAGAGGAGCACTCCAAACCAGTGCTCTCTGCCTTTTTATTGTCACTTTCACAACCAGAACACAGCAATGTTTAAGCACTGAAGAGAGAAATATTTACACTGATTTGCTTGGTACTACTTGCTGGTTACCATGCAGATAAAATTCCACACACGGAAGCTGCCTCCTCCTTAAGAGATAAGGTATAGTGATAACATGACTCATCACATCTTTTCACTATTTTCCTTGTCATTTCAAGTCCTTACAAAATAAAGAGCTTCTGCCAGGCCTGCTTCTTAAGACCAAAGACTGACAACTGAATCATAACTATAACTCCTACCGAAATCAAAACAAAATCTTATCAAGCAAATAAAACTTTTACATTCATTTATCCATGGTAACTGAGGGATGTGTCTACAGATTTTTAGTGTCCTTGTTGGTTGCCAGAAGAATGTATTTACACTATTGACATAATTAGATGTTGACTGTATGTGAAACCAAAGTTTTATTATTACTTTCATTTCTAGCCTCTAATAACTTATGCCAGGAAGTTAACAGTTACAAAGAACAGTTTCATTGCATGGAATCTATCCCCTGAAAGCTGTCAAGCATAAATAATGGGCAATATTTATCTTTGAACTTTGGCCATTTGGCTTGGTTAAACCAAGTGCTTCAGTCAACTATATAATTTCTGTTTACCCTTTCTCAGATCTTCTTGGGAAGGGAAGGAGCTGGAGTTGAAGAGTATTTTACCAAATACACATAGCACATACACTGTAGAGTTACACAGACACCGTAGCTGTACAGAGCTTAGCTGTGAACCTTCACATTGCTGGCAGAGCCTCATGTGAACAGTCAGGACTTAGATGACTATTCTTCAATCTCTAAGAAATGTCTCCTCCAGACAAACTGGGCTTGCTAAAATACTTTTCAGTCTATAAAGAAGAGATCAAAAATCTATTGTAACAGAGGAGATAGGCACATAGGCAGGGGGAAAACCTGCAGGTTTAGCTGGCAAATCAGGATACTCATTTCCGGAATGTTACTAAGCTAAATGTCAGTACTTGTCCAAACTGTACCTCAATTTTCTGACCTTTCAGGAGGAAATGCCAATTCTATTTACTTGAAAGAATTCCTGGTAGGAAAAAATGACATAGTAAAAATCAGAGTCTAATATGTGCAAGAAATTTTTGGTTTTGGTTTTTTAAAACATGTACACATAAAAATCCCAAAGATAATTACAGATTCACATAAAGCTGTAATATATAGTCTGCCCCAAAAAATGTACACACACTTCAGAAAAGGAAAAATAGTATGTTTCTTCAACAAAGGCTGTACCCTCCTGGAAGGGGAGGACACAAGAGAATGTTGTACATTGCAGAAAACCCACTACACCCTTAACCTATTTCCTGAAGTATGGACATACTTTTTGGTAGACTCTGTATGATGCAGAAAGGCTAGGTGTGGGCCGGGGATTTAGCTCAGTGGTTCTGGCGCCTATCTTGCAAGCGCAAGGACCCAGGTTCAATCCCTGGTAAACACATACAATACCGGACATGGAGACCCACGCCCAGCAGCAACCAGTACCACATACCACAGTGCCGGGTGTGGTGGCTCACGCCTATAATCCTAGAACTTGGGAGGCAGAGGCAGGAGGATTGCTGTGATGTGAGTTTCAGGCTGAGCTCAGGGCCAGCCTGAACCACAAAGCGAGACCCTGTCTCAAAAAAAAAAAAGAAAGGCTAGGTGTGGTGGCACACACCTATAATCCCAGTAACTTGGGAGGCTTAGGAGGATATTAAATTTGAGTCCAGCCCAGGCAACTTAGCAAGGCGCTGTCTCAACATAAAATAAAAGGGTTGGGATGTCGCTTGGTGGCAGATTGCTTGCCTAGAGTGTGTGAGGCCCTAGGTTCAATTTCTGGCACTGCTAAGTAAATAAATACACTTTATCCAGTTTCCTGTGATAGTAACAATTTACCATATAATATCACAACAATGTATTATTCATATCATAAATATAATTTACATCATACTGTAAATAGTCATTTTGTTTAAAAGAACTTACCATCCTTATTTAGATTTTTCTTTTACAGGTACTAATTTCTCCTACGTATCTATCATAAGTTAGAATAATGAACACTTCTAACACTATGAAGATCCCTACTGTCACCTTTTTATATCAAATACATGTCGGTCCTTCAGTTGTACTTTCACCCTTGGCACCGAACTTCTGGCAGCAACTAAACTGTCTTCCACTTCTAAAATTCTATCATTTCAAAAATGATATATAAGTACAATTACAAGGTATGATTTCTTTCTTGAGTTAGCTTTTTTACTCAGCATAATTTTCTGCCCATTCACCTAGGCTCATGAGTGTATTAACAGTTACATTTACTGCTGAGTAGTATTCCACGGTATCAACTTACCAGTTTGTTTAACCACTCATCTCTTGGGGAACATCTACCCAATTTAAAGACTTCACACAACTACAGTGATTAAGGTGGTGTGATACCAACAAAAGGACCAACAAACAAATCAGTGAAATAGAATATGGAACCCAAAAATAGATCTATTCAAGTAGCATAAATGCTTTTTCAGGAATGTGCAAAATTAATCGATGAGAAAGAATAGCTGTTTTGGGGCTGGGGATAAAATGGTTGAGGACTTGCCCAGAATTAAAACTATCATTATTTGTAGATGATAGGAAATCTTAAAAACTCTATTGAATGAATCACAAAAAAGAATAAGTATGCAAAATAAGAAGAAGACGTGAAAAATGCTAGGAGTGGTGACATTCTCCTGTAATCCTGGCCCTGGGAAGGCTGAGGTGGGAGAACACCAAGTGTTCCAGGCCAGACTGGATACACAGTAAGACCTTCAGAAAAACCAAAACAATAGGGCCGGGGAGTTAGCTCAATGGTTCCGGCGCCTGTCTTGCAAGCGCAAGGGCCCGGGTTCGATTCCCCGGTAACCACATAACAATACTGGGTGTGGAGATACCAGTACCACATACCACAGTGCTGGGCGTGGTGGCTCATGCCTGTAATCCCAGCACTCGGGAGGCAGAGGCAGGAGGATTGTGATGTGAGTTTGAGGCTGAGCTCAGGGCCAGCCTAAACCACAAAAGCGAGACCCTGTCTCAAAAAACCTAAAAAAAAACAAAACAAAACAATAACAACTTTGGGGGCACAAAAAAGATGTGAATAAAAGAAAAGACTTAACTTCTTGGCTGTAAACTTGTTCATTTTCCTTAAATCTATATATTTAATGCAGATGTTAAGAAAAAAAAAACAGGATTTATCTTTTTCTGAAACAAGAGGGAGGAGGTAGAGACACTCACTAATTTCTGTTCAGGAGGAAAGTGAAAATGAAAGAATAGCCAGGGGTATTTCACTGTGGACACATGAAATGACACACTGACAGAGATATGGTCATTAGTCATCGATGATGTTTGCCAAAGTTTCAGCTTTCCGTCTCTGTGCCCAAGAAGGACTGTTGCTACTGTGGATGACCTCCTGTGACTAATACTTGACAGTGAGTTGTGAAGGGACGTGATATCTGTTACTTCATGGTAGAATAACATTTTATTTTAGTTTAGTTTTCTGAGACAGGTTTTCACTTTATAGTTCAGGCTGGTCCTGAACTCAGCCTCAAACTCAGCAATCCTTCTGCCTCTGCCTCCCAAATGTTGGGATTTGACATGAACCACCACACCCAGCATTGTAGCAGTGGTACTGATTGCTGGTGGGCGTGAGCCACCACACCCGACTTTGCTGTATGTGCAAACCAGAGATCTTGTGCTCCCAAGGCAGGTGTCAAAACCAAGCTAAATTCCCAGCCAGTGTTAGCATTTTATTGATGGTATGAGACTCTCCAGGCCTCCTTCTTCTTAGCCAGGAGAGATAGCAACGTTTATGATTACAGAAGTGCCATTAGCCTAAGTTCTTGTGTGAAGAGATATGGAACAGTCCCTAGCCAGTTCTTGATGGACATGTACCAAAAGGAGGGAAAATCTTGGTGCTATAAGCCACTACGATTTTGAATTTGTTTCAACTGGATAACCTCATCTATCTAGCAGAGTATAAGAAATACAAAGGGTGCTGGAGATTTAGCTCAGTGGGATTCTGGTACCTGCCTAGCAAGTACAAGGTCCAAATTTAATCCTAGGTAACCACATACTACAATGCTGGACGTGTTACGCTTGTAAGCAAAAACACTCCATAACCACATACCACAATGCCTGGTGTGATGGCTCACGCCTGTAATCCCAGCACTCGCCTCTAATCCCACCCAGCACTTCGGAGACAGAGACAGGAGGAGTGCTGTGAGTTTGAGGCTTGCCTGGGCTACACAGTGTGCTCAGGGCTCATAATGTGCTGAACTACAAAGTAAGACCCTGTCTCAAAAAAAAAAAAAAGAGAGAGAGAGAGACACACACACACACACAATTTAAAATCCTGTTTTTGTTTTTTCCTGGATAGATTTGGTGAGGAAAAACTACTACAAAGATCATTATGTATCTCATGTATATCCTGTCTTAAATTAACGTAAGTAATGATGATTTTAATTCCTTTACAATTATAGATTTAAATACAGATTATTTAATACCTTCAGAATGATGTTAAAAATAATGCTGATAATGGACCTTTTTGTGTTATTTTTAATCTAATCAGACTGCTGTTTCTCAAGTAAACAAAGTATGGGTAGTTGGGGACACACACACATTTACCAAACTAATCTATTCCTGCTAATATATTATTATTTAGTGAGTTAGAAAATGTCATCCTTGAGGGTTATAGAAACTTTCTTCATTATTCCATCAACTCGTTAACAACTGTTTTTTAAAGAATTTTATTTGTTTAAAAGTAAATACTTGAAGGCAAAGGATTTAGCTCAAGCGATACCACATCTACCTTGCACGCACAAGGGCCAAGTACGATCCTTGGTACTGCAAAAAATTGACAAACAAACAAGAAAAAAACACTTGAGAACTACTGACATACATCTCTGAATTCCCT
Source organism: Petromus typicus (assembly GCA_004026965.1). Classification (NCBI taxonomy): domain Eukaryota; kingdom Metazoa; phylum Chordata; class Mammalia; order Rodentia; family Petromuridae; genus Petromus; species Petromus typicus. The sequence goes on along the minus strand of PVIR01024906.1, from coordinate 7,496 downwards.
AGAAAATCTTGTATTTCTTTGATCTTTTTTGGATTTTGGTACTGGATTCAATTTTTTTTTTTTTTTTTTTTTTTTTTTTTTTTTTTTTTTTTTTTTTTTTTTTTTTGAGACAGGGTCTCACTTTGTAGTTCAGGCTGGCCCTGAGCTCAGCCTCCAACACACATCACAGCAATCCTCCTGCCTCTGCCTCCTGAGTGCTAGGATTACAGGCGTGAGTCTCCACGCCCAGTATTGCATGTGGTTACTGAGGAATCAAACCTGGGCCCTTGCGCACCGGAACTACTGAGCTAACTCCCCAGCCGAATGGATTCGAATTTTTGAAAATGAACCTGAGGTGTGTGAGGCTGCTTTGGGACATGTTTAAATCAACAACAAAGGGTAGAAACAGCAGAAAAAATAATAAACATGTACCTATAAAGGCACATAGCAACACTTTACCAACCACAGAGTAATAAATCATCTATTATAGACTTAGATTAAACATTAGCTCCCTCAAATATAAAATTAAAAAAGTAAAATTTCCTTAAGGGAGTTAGCAGCACTACTTAAATATTCTAAGCTTCTCAGAGGTTCCAGGGTCTGCGTGGCAAGCACAAGGTCCTGAGTTCAAACCTTGGTAACCACATACCACAGTGCTGGGAGTGGTGGCTCATGTCTGTAATTCCAGCACTTGGAAGGCAGAGGCAGGAGGTTGCTATGAGTTTGAGGCTTGCCTGGGCTATATAGTGAGTTCAGGGCCAACCTGAACTACAAAGGGAGACCTTGTCTAAAAAAAAAAAAATCTAAGCTCCTTAATTTCAATTAGTTATAGAATAATTCGCAAACAAACCACCATGTTACCAAATCATAACTTGTAGATTGGATACTATACCCTTTTAGGGTCCTCTTGGAAATAATTCTATGGTTTCCTAGGGCAGCAGTGGCTTTAAATTTCAGGAAAACTAACACATTTGAGGTTTTTATATTTGAAAATCTCTTCCTAGTATAATGATTTCCAAAGCAACAGGGCTGGACACTGGCTTAAATAAGTTAATGTACAAGCAAAACCTCTACCTGAAGTAGGCTACAATGTTCAGCTTAATGCTTTGGGTTTATCATCCTGGTCTGGATCCAAACTCATTTTTAATGCTGAAAGATTAAAAATATCATAAGCATAGTTATAAAAATATTATTTAGAAATTCTGACTGCATTCAATGTAGCAATACAATTACGCAGGAAAAATATATAAAATGAGCTCGTCTAAAAATAATCCACGAAACTGGGGAAATTCAACCCCCCAAGCAATTCTTTAGGATAGAAGCCAAAATGCATGCTTTGCATAGTATTTTGCATTTTATGACTAAGATTCACATATATGTTATTCATCTCATAATCACCAGAGGGTGGGTCCTACACATTCCAATATTCAGATGAAGAAACTGACATTCAGAAAAGACAAATTTATTGCCCAAAGTTAAAGTACTAGTGAGTAGTGGGAGGGACTGAAATCCACATCTGAATCCAAGTTTACACATTACTCTTTCTGTGAGATGCTACTGCCTTCTATGGACCTAACTGAGCTTGCACCGAACTAGGAGGTTAGAACAGATGCAGAGCTGAAACAACAGCTGTTTGGCTCTGTGGATAGTCAGCACATTAATGCACCTGGGTCATCTTGCTGGTCCTACAGACTAGAGCCCCCAGGGCCAAGATCACACTTCCTAAATAATATGGGAACAGACCATCTATTTTAAACTTCTTGTTTTTAAATGATTTACTGAAAACTTGCAAGAGTTCCCACAGTCTTCACCTGAATACCTCTAACATTAAATAAAATCATAATACAATGACAGGAAAACAAGATAGCTACAATATTATTTAGTAAAATGCAGATTTTATTCAAGTTTCACCCATTTATTTCCCATTCACATCATTCTTCCTGACGCAGGATCCAATCCAGGATTCCACACTGCATTTAATTATATCTAATCTTTAGTCTCTTCCAATCTGTGACAAAGAACTGTGTCTTCTACATTAAAATTAATTGAAGTTCATTTTGTTGTGAAATGTTATGGTATTTCTGGTATTGGCACTGAATACTGAAAACTTGCCTTGGCAATTGTTGGGTCTATGTGATAACTAAAAAAATATACTGATAAAAAGAGCCAGAGTGATCCTAAAGATAGAATATTCACTCTAATAAAAGGACATATTGTGACAATCTCAGTAGGTCTGTGGTATTTAAGACACTAGCCCATAAGAAAACAAATAATCTAGAAAAGTACAAGGCACCAGACAGACATCAATAAAACTCTGTTTAATGGAGCAGTCATGAAAGATTCCATTTTATTTTAAAGAACTTGAGTTTGCTCAGTCTTTAGAGAAAGCTAACTGAGTAACTAAATTCAAGTATACAAAAGTTATTAGATGACACTAAATCTTCTTAATGTATGGACCCCCTTTTTTAATTGGTAGGTTGCTGTGCTGTGAGTGACCCTAGTTCAAACTGTGAACCTTAAAGGCTTTGAGTTGTTAAGACCTACTCAAGCTGCCCTGGGAGAAGTTGTGAAAGGGATTTGTACAAACCACAAGTTCTCTTCTTACTCTTGAGGGTTCTGGATAGACTTAAGAACATTAATTCCAAGATTTTACTGGTGAAGTAAGTGTACATGTGCGTGTGTGTGTGTGTGTGTGTGTGTGTGTGTGTGAGAGAGAGAGAGAGACAGACAGACAGACAGAGAGAGAGATAGAGAGACAAGAGAATGTTTTTGGTGAGATGAAATTCAGGGTCATGTGCAAGTTAAGCACATAGTCTACCACTGTGCTGTTTCCACCTCACTGGTAAATTTTTAATTACAACAAAAAGGTACTAATTTTTCTATAATTTCTGTAGGTGATTAGAATTCCTGAATAGGAAAGATTAGAGACAACCATGTGTATCAAGTTGAGTAAATCCCTAAGTTAAGTAAACTGTAAGCACTGCACTTTAGAGTGGTAAAAACAAAACAAAAACTGAAAAGTCTGTCACTGCAGATACGTGCAGACTTTATCATCTGCACGACTATTTTAATACTTTAAAATTTTTACAGCACGGCTGTAAAAATGACGGCATCAAAAATATTATCAAAATTTTAGAAATTCCTCAGCAGGAAGTGAGAGTACACCAGAGAAAGCTCAAGAAGTAAATGTGCTCCCAGCAAAATGTCACAGAAGACACTAATCCTGCTGTTCCTGGCTTTGTTACTCCTCAGTCACACCTGCAAGTCTCAATTTCTATCAGTAAATGATGACACGGTGTTGTCCGGCACCGGCAAAGTTTCTCTCGATTTCCTGGTGCAAGACTGGTATTAAGGTTGGTGTCTGAATTTTCCTGAGTAACAAATCATTTGGGACTGAGCCACAGGTGGGCCTGGGGCATTTTGGACCACAGTGTACTCTGCTGAACTGACAGGTGGAGGATGGAACTTGGAGAAATGGCATTAGTTTAGCTACATTTCTTCAACAATAATTTCCACATGGCTAATCTGTATAAATTAAAAATCTATCCATTTTTAGATCTCAATTCTGTAGAACAAAATTATTTGATGCTTATGACTAATTCATTAATCCTCAAGTAGTTATGAAATATGTAGGCTTTTGTGGGGGGAGGTGCTGGAGACTGAGCCAGGATCTTCTTGCACAAGCTACGCATGTACTGTGTCACCAAGCTGCATCTTCAGTCCCTCCTCCTCTTTTAGTTTTTATTATTTTAAGACAAGATGTTGTTAAATTGCTCAAGCTGACCTTAAATGTTAGATTCTCCTGCCTCAGCTCCCCGCTTCTGTACTGGGGATTGAACTCATGACCTTGCACTTGCCAGCTGTAGCACCTCTGAGCTACATCCCCAGGTGCCTCAGCCTCTTGAATAGAGCAAAATGTAGACACGTATGCCACAGTGTCCATCTCAGGCTACTTTTTTGTGTACTCTGACCTGGTAAAATACCCCAAATTTTTAGATATTGTAGCCGTAGGCACTGCCTCAAAATCCCTCTTTTGTCTATTAACAATGCCTTGTTCTTTTAAGAAAAATATAGGAAGACTTTATCATTAAGATGATTTTAGGCAGAGGATGGAACTGAGACAGGGGGCAGATAAGGTACGTGAGTTCAATATCCTGGGGTGGCGGTGAGTCAGGTTCTGCTGATCTTGAATTCTGAAAGACTCTGAAAAGGCCAGTCATTCCAGAACAGTGAATAATTTCTCCCTAAATGGCTTTTAAAAAGTAAAGACTTGGGACATCATTAGTCCTGGAAGCTTTCTTTCCTTTTGTAAAACACATTTACCAAACCACACATGTAGTAGCACAAATGTCTAATCCTAGCATTCTGAGAGGCTGAGGAGGAGGATGACACATTTGAGTCCAGCAACTTAGATGCTGTCTCAAAATTTAAAATGATAAAAATTGGAAAAAAAAATAGATGGGGCTGTAGTTTAGTGTGACAGCCCTGGATTCAATCCCAGTACCACAAAATAAAATAACCAGGTCACTACTATAGTCTTTATGATGCACAGCACTATTGCTTTTATTTTATAAGTGGATGTATTAGATTACATGGATTTTATGCCCTACAAGATCAGTAAGGGGAGGAAGGTATCTTATGCCAGACAGACAGAGCTGTCAAGGTGTATATTTTTGTGAAGGTCACACACATCTAGAGTCTATTCCGTTTATCATTTTCCCCATGGGCTACTATGCTCTGTGGAAAAATTTATACTAACTCAACTCACAAGAGGTTGGTTCATAAACCATATTATTAACCTTTTAAGTAAAACCAGGAAATATCTCTAGCAGATCTCTCTTGGATGACCCCTTTGCACTAATCTAATTACAGAAAAGAGAATGATACATTCTTAAGAGAAGTGTCCATTAAGCTGTCAGTTAGCCTCTCTCCTCTAGAAAGACATTTCCATTTAGAAAATGAGGATCAGCTACTAGAAAGTCTTTAGAGGAAGAAATGTAACAGCAAACACTCTTTGGTTAGCCCCCCTTTTTTTTTTTTAATGAATAACAAGACTGTAGAGACTAAAAATGATTTGTTCTGCTCCCTGCTTTTTCCTATTTTAACTGGGCATTTGGCTATACTTCCCAGGCTCCCTTTGCAGCTATACATGTCCACATGTCATCTCTGGCCAGAACACTGAATGGACATGAGAGTGCCCAGGAATCCTGCTTAGCAGATCTCTCAGAGGTGCTTCCGCACTGGGCTTCAGGCCGTTCTCCATCCTGTTCCCTGCAATGTAGATGCTGACATTCTGCTCACTAAGAATGAGGTTTACATGCATCATGTTTATAACCAAAAGGCTACAGATTCTGGAGCACTTCAGATTTCATATTTTCAGATTAGAGATAGTCAACCTGTAACATACACTAATTGGTTACCCCAAAATAAAATACGTACAATTTAGCTCAAGAAGTTCTCATAACTAAAAATGAAGCATGTTAACCTAGATATTATATAATGTTGGGCCAATATACAGATAATCAGCAGAAAAACTTCTTACAAAAGAAAATATCAAATAAAAATGACAACAAAACAACAGTTCTGGTTACAAAAGCCCCAAAGAGTTAGAGATTACTATTCTCTCTACTGGAAGATATATCAACAATCATGACTTATTTTTATATACAAAAGCAACTAAGAAGAGTGACAGGATATGAATCTTTTCCAGTCTGTACTAGAACATCATTCTTTGGTCTGCAGCTATCATAACTGTAGGCAGCTTTTCTCATCACTTGTAACTAATCCTGAGCCAGAGGATATAAATCAATTTTCTTCACTTATAAAAGATTACACTGGGCCGGGGATTTAGCTCAGTGGTTCCGGCATCTGCCTGGCACACACAAGGTCTTGAGTTTAATTCCCAGTACCACATATCACAAGGCCAGGTGTGGTGGCCTGTAATCCCAGCACTCAGGAGGTAGAGGCAGGAGGATTGCTGTGCGTTTGAGATTGGCCTGGGCTATAAAGTGAGTTTAGGGGCAGCCTGCAAGACCCAGTCTCAAAAAAAAAGAAAAAAAGCTAAAGAGAGAAAAAATGAAAGAAAGACAGACTCAATAAATGTGACCTGAATAAAGGTAAGATACTAAATCCAAGCAGAACATATAGTGAATAAAATATGTGAAATATTTTTTAAAATATAAAAATCATGCTTCTTTCTGGTTTTGTGACCTCCAAAGATCAAAGCACTAACTGTTGTGGACCATTACTTTCTAGCCTCCCTCCCAACATCCAAGGTAACAGGAAGATGGCTGGCTGAAGCACAAAGGAATTTTGGTTACATTAAAAAAGAGCAAGGCAAGGCTGGGAATTTAGCTCAGTGGTTCCTGTGTCTGCCTAGCAAGGGTAAAGTTCTCAGTTTGATCCCGGTACCCACATTCCACAATGCTGGGCATGGTGGCTCATGCTATATAATCTCAACACCTGGGAGGCAGAGGCAGGAGGACTGCTGAGTTTGAGGCTAGCCTGGGCTGTATAGTGAGTTCAGGGCCTGCCTGAACTACAAAGTGAGACCCTGTCTCAAAAAACTAAAAAATAAAAATAAAGGCAAGGCAATGGCAACAGAATTAAAACATAATATCCTAGAAAAGCTCTTTGCAGGGAAGAACTGAATGTTCTTTTTCCAAGTGATAAAAATCAGCCCTTCTCCCTCAGCAACTAACTGACTTGCAGGTAGTAGGTATTCTATAAGCATCTGTTTAATTCAACAAGTAGAAACTAATTTTCAGCACGAAAACCATTTTAAACCACAGAGGAGAAATAATTAGCGTTCATATTTAGCTCAGCTGATCAAAAATGATTATGCTAGTCAGGTATGGGGTGACACATACCTGTAATCCCAGCACTTAGGAGACTGAGGCAGGAGCATCACAAGTTCAAGGCCAGCTTGGACCACCTGGGCTACATAGTTCAAGAACAGCCTGGACTATATAGTGAGACCCTAGCTCAATCCAACAATACTGATTTTGCCTATGGTCTTTTGAGGCATACCTTTATAAGAGTATTCTTTATTTTTCAGATAAGATTCACAGTGGTAGTACTTTTCAGTCAATACCACATTCATATCAACAGCTTACCTAGGGAGAGATCGCACTGGCCCATACGGCAGGTGACTGAAAATATGGCAAATGGTGCTATCAGGTGCCATCTAATGAAAGGCAGGTTCATAAAAACACCACAGTGTCCTCACCACCTTATTCATCAGATCTGGCACTGTGCAACTCGGTGCTCCTCCGCAAAGTCAAAATGACCACGAGGCAGCCAAGACAGCATTAATCAAAGACATTCGTGAGAGAGCACTTCCAGAGCTGCTTCAGAAAGTGGCACGAACAATGGAATAAATGGGTTTAAAGAAGAATATCTTGAAGGGAATTAACAGTGATGCATCTTTTACCATAATAAAAATTCAAAAACACACCATGGGTTTTGATCATACCATGTACTTTTAGTCTTTTTCTCCAGTAATATGATTAGAGGCT